>JAAAKG020031811.1:0-19557 GCA_010014905.2 Druon quercuslanigerum
TCTTCTAAATTTACTTAATTCTGCTCAAAACATTAAAAATTTTTGATTTAAAAAAAAGTTTTCAATTGATTTGAATTTATTTAGAATACAAACGAATTCTTTTTAATTGGATTGAATTCTATGAATTTCTCTTTTTTTTTAATTCCCGATGAAATCTTTTGAGTTCACTTAAAATTTTCTGAATTCAGTCAAGTCTACTTAATTAAATGGATATCAAAATTTAATTCGCACTAAAGACTTTCAAACTCACACTGAATTCTTAGGAATCGTATTGCATTTTTTAGAATTCCCTTGAATTCTTTTTAATTCACTACAATTTTACTAAAATCAGTGAAATATTTTTGATGTTTTAATTCTTTAATAATTAATTTGGAATTTAACCGCGATTCTTCTAACTTCTTTCTAATTCTCTTAAATTAACTTGAATTCTTTTTAATCTATTTCAATTGTACTGAAATCAATGCAATAATTTATAATTCTCTCAACTCTTTAAAATTATTTGGATTTCAATATGAATTTTCATTAATTTTATCCTGAATTCTTTTGAATTCTTAGAAATTATTTTTCATTTTGGTTAATATTTATTTCACTAAATTGCCTTAATTTCACAGGTATTTTTATCAGTTTATTCAAAATTTAATAAGCTCAATGTTTTAAACAAAATGTTTAATTATTTTCAATTTACTTGTATTCCTTTTAATTAACCTTGCATGTTTGTAAATTCTATCAAATTTTTCGAATTTCTCTAAACTTACTCGATTTAAAAAAAAAAATATTTAGTTTTCTTTCCTAATTTTGTCAATTTATTTTTATTCCGTCTAATTTTTCCTGAATTTTCTTCACTCCAATTTAACTCAATTCCAACGAATTTTTGTTATGTTCGAATTGTATTTAATTATATTCTTTCAAGTTCCTATGAATTTTACCAAAGTCTATTGAATTCCATTTAATTCTTTTAAATTCACATAATTCTGCTTAAACCATGAAAACATTTTTGATTTTAAAAATAGCTTGCAATTGATTTGAATTCATTTGAAATAAAACTAGAATTCTTTTGAATTGGATTGAATTCTTTGGATTTCTCTTGCTTTTCTTTAACTCTCGATTAAATCTTTTGAATTTACTTAAAATTTTTTTTAATACATTCAATTGTACCTAATTAAATGGAATCAAAAAATTTAATTCGAACTGAAAACTTTCAAACTCACCTTGAATTCTTAGGAATCGTATTGCATTTTTTAGAATTCTCTTGAATTCTTTTTAATTCACTACAATTTTACTAAAATCAGTGAAATATTTTTGATGTTTTAATTCTTTAATAATTAATTTGGAATTTAACCGCAATTCTTCTAACTTGTTTATAATTTTCTTGAATTAACTTGAATTCTTTGTAATCCATTTCAATTTTACTGAAATCAATGCCATAATTTATAATTCTCTCAATTCATTTGAATTGATTTGTATTTCAATAAGAATTCTCGTTAATTTGTCCTCAATTCTTTCGAATTCTTATAAACTATCTTGCATTTTCTTAAATTTTGATTTCACTAAGTTTTCTTAATTAAACAGATATTTTAATCAGTTCATCCAAAATTTAATAAATTTAATTTTTTATTAAATATTTGTAATTATTATCAACTAACTTTATTAATTTTAATTCACATTGAACTTCCGTGAATTCTATCCAATTTTCCGAATTTTTCTAAACTCATACGAATTTTTAAAAATTATTTACTCTTCTTTCTTAATTTTGTTAATTCATTTTTATTACTTCTAATTTTTCCTGCATTTTTTTCACTCCCGTTTTACTCAATTCCAACGATTTCTTTTATGTTTAAAATCTATTTAATTATCCTATGCATTTGATCAAAGTCTCTTGAATTCCCTTTAATTCTTCTAAATTCACTTAATTCTGCTGAAATCATTAACATTTTTCATTTCAAAAATGGTTTTTAAATGATCTGAATTCATTTGGAATACAACCCGAATTCTTTTGAATTGGATTGAATTCCTTGGATTTCTATTAATTTTTTTTTTTTAATTTCCGATGAAATCTTTTTAATTCACTTAACATTTTTTTAAATTCAGTCAAGCCTACTTAATTAAGTGGATTTTAAAAATTTAATTTACACTGAAGCCTTTGAAACTCACCTCGAATTCTTAGGAATCGTATTGCATTTTTTTAGAATTCCCTTGAATTCTTTTTAATTCACTAAAATTTTACTAAAATCAGTGAAATATTTTTGATGTTTTAATTCTTTTATAATTAATTTGGAATTTAACCGCGATTCTTCTAAATTCTTTCTAATTCTCTTGAATTAGCTTGAATTCTTTTTAATTCACTTCAATTTTAATATATTCCTCAAAATATTTTTGATTAAAATTTTTTTCTGCAATTCACTTGAATTTTCTTCAATTCACTTAATTTTTTTAAATTCTCTTGAATTTAAAAAAGGTATCTTCTCATTTCCCCTCTATTCCTATAAATTTACTTAAATTTTAGTTAGCTCATAGTTCTTTTTTTTAATAATTTATCCTAAATTCGTAAAAATTCACCTGAATTGTTTAAAAAAATTTATTGAATTCTTTTGAATTATTTTCTATTCAAAAGTGCCTTCAAAAGTCACTTTTGATTAAATCAAATCAAGTTGCGATCGATAATGAAGAAATGGGATGGTAGACAGTGGATGGACCTGAAAATAGTTGCTGGTGATTGAGTTCTGGAAACACTATTTTGAATAGATCGTGGTTCATTGAACTATTATTCCGAAGACGGTAGATGTTGTCTCAACTTGTCTTCATTATCCTTCTGCGTATTCAAGTGATTTCGGTATTCGCACGAAGTGTGTTGTACACTGTTACACAAATTGTCTAAATACCAGTTCCTTCAAACTAACACAATCTTTGTATAAGAAGACGTTCAAATTCTACTCTAATTATTTGCTATTCAAAAACAGATAGAAAATAAAACCGATTTTTAATGAAGGCAAGAATATTAATAATAAATAAAGCTCTTTATTTCAATTTTTTTAAATAAATTTAATTAATAGGGCCCAGGGATAAAATAAAAAAAACGAGTTTCAAAATAACTTGTAGCTGCTAATTCTTAACCGAATTTGAATTTCGTTTTTTAGAAAAAAAAGTTATGACATTGTTAAGTGATTTTTTATTAACAAATTGAAAAAATATCGCAGCCACACAAAAAAATCGTTTTCCGAGCGTGGAGGTCAGACCATGTTTACTATGTGTTTTGAGGTCCCTGAATCTGAATCCAAGGTCTAAAAAACCCCAGCACGTCAGGGTTCTGACATAACCCCAAAAACCCGCATACTTTTTTTTAATCCGAGGGTCAGACCATTTTTACTATTTATTTTTGGGGTCGCTGAAACCAAATCCGAGGTCCGAAAACCCGTAGCATTTCAGCATTCTGACATAACCTCCAAAAACCTAATAAAAGTAGTTTTTTTAGTCTGGTGGTCAGACCATGTTTATTATATATTCTTGGGGCCGCTGAATCGGAATCAGAGGTCAATGGAATTCTAGAAAGGCAGGGTTTTGAGATAACCTCAAAAAAACCTCGTAAAACTGTTTTTCTAAGTCCGAAGTGTTTTAGTTAAGTTTTTTTTTTTTTTTTTTTTTTTTTAGTTTAGTTTAGTTTTTAGAAGTTAAGTGAATTTTTATTAACAAATCGAAAAAATAATAGCACAGACACAAAAAAATTGTTTTCCGAGCCTGGAGGTCAGACCATGTTTACTATGTGCTTTGGGGTCCCTGAATCCAAGGTCTAAAAACCCCCAGAACGTCAGGTTTTTGACATAACTCCAAAAAACCTCATAATTTTTTTTTTTAATGCGGGGGTCAGACCATGTTTACTATTTGTTTTTGGGGTCGCTGAATCCAAATCCAAAGTCCAAAAGACCACAGCACGTCAGCGTTCTGATATAACCTCAAAAAACCTATAAAGAGTTGCTTTTCCAGTCTAAAGGTCAGACCATATTTATTATATGTTTTTGGGGTCACTGAATCGCAAACAGAGGTCCAAAGAATTTTAGAAAGCCAGGGTTTTGAGATAACCTCAAAAAACATCATATAATTGTTTTTCCGACTGCGGTGGTCATACAATTTTTGCTATATGTTTATAGGGTCCCTGAATCCGAATCCGAGATCTAAAAAACCCCAGCAGGTCAGGGTTCTGACATAACCCCAAAAAGCTCATAATTTTTTTTTAGTCTTTGAGTCGGACCACGTTTACTATACGTTTTTGAGGTCGCTGAATTGAAAACTGAGGTAAAAAATTCTAACAAGTCAGGTTTTTGACATAACCTCAAAAACCCTCATAAAACGGGTTTCTGAGTCCGGAGGCCAGACCATGTTTCATATACCCAAAAAACCTCATTTTTTATGTGGGGTCCTACCATGTTTACTATCTATTTTTGGGGTCGCTTAATCCAAATCCGAGGTCCGAAAACCCGTAGCATTTCAGCATTCTGACATAACCTCCGAAAATCTAATAAAAGTTGTTTTTTGTGTCTGGGGGTCAGACCATGTTTGTTATATGTTTTTGGGGTCGCTGAATCGGAATCAGAGGTCAATGGAATTCTAGAAAGTCAGGGTTTTAAAATAACCTTAAAAACCTCATAAAATTTTTTTCTGATTCCGGGGCTCAGACAATGTGTACCATCTGTTTTTGGGTCGCTGAATCGAAAAAAAGAGGTCCAAAAAATTCTAAAAAGCCAGGGTTTTTAGATAACCTCATAAAACTGTTTTTGCTGGTCCGGGAATGACAGACTTTTTTTACCATTTTTACTATATGTTTTTATGGTCGCTGATTCTGAATCCTTATTCTAAAAACCTCAAGCACTTCAGAGTGTTAATTCTTTTTAAAATTCATCAGAAATTTTTTTGCTGCAAAACGTCGAAGCATTAAAAAGGTTATATTAAGAGGTATTTTGATGAAGGTTATGTCGAAATTGTGACATTCTGGGGGTTTACAGACCTCGGATTCGGGTTCAGAAAACCCTTAAACATATATGAAACATGGTATGGCCCCCGGACTCAGAAGAAACCCATTTTATGAGGGTTTTTGAGGTTATGTCAAAAACCTGACTTGTTAGGATTTTTTACCTCAGTTTCCAATTCAGCGACCTCAAAAACGTATAGTAAACGTGGTCCGACTCGAAGACTAAAAGAAAATTATGAGGTTTTTTGGGGTTGTGTCAGAACCCTGACGTGTTGGGGTCTTTTAGACCTCGGGTTCGGATCCAGGGACCCTAAACGCATATACTAAGCGTGGTCTGACCTTCAGGCCCAGAAAACGATTTTTTTGTGGGGCTGTGTAATCGATCATAAAACTTTTTCATACAACATTTTTTATTAATTTGATAAACAAATTATATAAACTGGGGCGTACCGTCAAATACAAATTTCAAAAAACCTTTGAGGGGAGTGGCACTGTGAGAAGAAAGGAATAACGAGGGGACGGTCTCCAGGGGGATCAAAGAGGTAATAAGGGAAGGGGAAGAGGATATGGAGGAAGAAAATTGAGGAAAAATGGATGAGGTAAGGGGGGGAGCTACCTAGGAGAAGTAGGAAAAATTAAAAAAGGGAAAGTAGGGGACTTAAGAAAATTGTCGTAGGAGAAGTAGGGGGAAAGAGAGGTAATGAGGGGAAGGGTCACAAGTAGAAGAAAGTAAAACTAGGGCAGAAGTACTATGAGAAGTGAGGGGTAACGAGAGGAAGATTACTAGGGGAAGTAACGGGTAACGAGAACGCGGCACTAAAGAAAGAGTGTGTTTTGTTAAAGAAAGGGACCTAGTGAATGTAATGGTAAATAAGAAGAGATGTGGGATGGTAACTATGGGAAGTAGGGAAGATAAGGAGAGGGAAAGTAGGACACTTAGGGAAATTAGGGTAGGGGAATTAGGGAAAAATAGAGGTAAAAAGGGTAGGGAAACTAAGAGAAGAAAAGGGTAACGAGTGGACAGGCACTTGGGGAAGCGAGGGTAATGAAATAAAAGGGAAGTGGGCATGTTAAAAATGGAAAGTGAATTTAAATAAGAGGCGGGAAAGTATCTCAAGTTGGGATTTGGAAAGTGCGAAGATCTAAGGAGAGGGGAAGTAGCGCAATTTAAGTGAAATATGTGGAGAGAAAGTAGGTAATGTGAGAGGTAATAAAGGGACGGGCACTAGAAGTAGAAACGAGTAACAAGAGGAAGGGAAGTATGCGAAGTGAGAAGTAATGAAGGAAAGAAAAATAGAGGATGTGTAAAAGGGACATTGAGGAGAAATGAAGGACAGGCACTTAATAGGGGACTTGGATAAAGTTAGGGAAGGAGAAGTAAAGGAAAAGATGAGTAATAAGGGGAGAGGCTCTGGTGAAAGTAAAAAGGTTACGAGGAGATCACTTGGGTCAGCGAGGGTAATGATAGAAAAGAGAAGTGAGGGATGTGGAGAAGAGAGTGTAATGGGAAATAAGAGGCGGGGAAGTAGATGAAGTTGAGAAAATTAGACAAACGAACAGGAAGTAAGAGGAAACGAGAAATGAGGAATAAGGTAAAGTGAAGAAAACTGAAGAGAGCGGAAGGCATGAATTTAGGTGAAATAAAAGATAAGAAGTAAGGAAAAGTAAGTATAAGGGACTAGTGGAATGACAGATAAGGAAAGTAATAAAATTAGAGAAAACTAGAATAGGAGAAGTAGCGTAAATTAGTTGAGGGGAAGCATAGAAAATTAGGGTCGGAGTAGTGTGGGGAGTAGGAGAAAATAGGGGATATGAGGCAGAAGTAATGCAATTAACGGGAAATCAGGAAGGGAAGGTAGGAAAGGTAGGAAAGGCGCAATAGAATGAGGGTAGATAGAAAAAGGGGAAGGGGATGTGCGGGTTGAAAAACATGAAAAATTCGGAATAGGGAGGAGAGAAAGTAGGAGAAGTGAGGGAGAAGTAATGAAACTAAGGGGAAATGAGGAAGGAAAGTTAGAAAAGTTAGGGGAAATGCAGTAAAATGAGGGTAGAGGGTAAGAACAGAAAAGGGGAAGTCAGGGCCGTGTTATTTCAAAAAATTTTATTATTTATAAATGGTTAATTTCATTAATTGAGAAACTACTTCACAATTATTCCCTATTTCCTTTTAAATTTATATTTTTTACGCTACACCCTATTGAATAACCTGACTAGAAAATCTGAAAAGAAGATTTTATGTAAAATCATTTTATTGAGTTGTGAAAGAGACGGAAGCAGGTGTCTACAGAATGTGGTGTCACAATTCGTCAATTTTTATCGAAAAGTATAGACCCTCCTGAATAAAATTTCCTGTCGGTGAAAAGTTTCCCTGAAGTGTCGGGGAGAAGGGTCGTCTAATCTGACACGTAAACATATTATAGGGGGAATCCAGAAGTCTATTAAGCTAGAACCTCCACTATCGTATTTTGACATTTTTGATATTTTAGAATCTCGAACTTTTTTAAAGCTTTTTTAAGCATCAAGTAAAGTTTTTGGGCTCTTTTCTTTTTTTTAAATCTATTTTCTTGTGGAAGTGCTTTGGGGTTTTTGGGCTTTTTTGTGTGTTCTTGAAATCCACAAAAAAATTCCCCAAAAAAACTATTAGGTTGCAAAATCAACGCTCATTCCAAATCTAGTCAGAGGCAAATTTTTTACTTGTTCTTAAAAAATTATTTGCGTCAAGAAATCTCTTTAACAAATCAAAACTTGTATTATTTTTAAATTGTATCATTTTCAATGCCCTAAAGTGAAGCAATAATAAATCTACAAGTTTATTAATTTTCAAAATTATATAATTTTAAGCAATTTTAAGTTGAAACAATTAAAAATTGAAATTTTAATTTTTCTTTTATTTTGAAACCTTTCCAATGCTTAAAAAGCTTTTAAATTTTTCTTATAAAATTTTTAAAAATCTACGTTTGTTTTTAATTTTCTGACGTCTTTTCAAGTTTCAAATTATTTTTGAATTTTTTTAAAACTTTTAAATACCTCTTAAACTTATTTCGATTTTTTCTAAACTTATAACTGTTTACTTGCTATTTATTTATTAAAATTTTCTGTGGTTTTTAAATATTCTTCAATATTCTGCTAAAACTAATTTTTAGGAAAAAAAATCATTTACAATTTTCAAGGAATCTTAAAACAATTTTTATTTAGAGACGGTTTAATTTTAAATTTAGCGCTCTAAAATTTTAATTAATCACAGCTTTCGGTTTAAAAAAAATTCAGTTTTGAATTTTTTAGTATTTAATACTTTATTTCTAATTAATAATTTTTCATAAACAGTCACACATTCCTGACTATAAAAAATTGCCCTTTTTCCTAATAAAAAATCTTTTAATTGTTTAGATTGTTTATAAAATCATTTATTAATTTAGTAGTTTAGGAGCAGTTGAGGAAACTGAATTTTAAAATTTTATTTTTTAAGTCTCTGAATTTTTATTTCTCCAAATCAAACCGAAACACGATTAAAAATCTACATTGAAAGTTTTCTGAACACTGAGAATTTCAAATATATAATTTATATTTAAAATGCTCCTTGTTCAGAATAAAAACACTAAAACTTATTTAATTCTTTTAAAATCCTTAAAAAATAAACTTTGAAATTCCGAAGATTTCTTAAAAATTATTTAATTCTTCCGATTTTTTTCCCTTCCACTTCTTTAAAATCATTAAACTTTTATGCACTTTTTTAAATCCCTTCATCTTCTTAAAAATCTTTTTAAATATTTCGAATTTTACTCAAAATAATTACAATGCTTTTAAGGCCATGTGATGAGTAAGTCTCGTGACGAGATTCCTACCTTACCAACCCTTTTTTTATTTCCAAACTGATTTTCACACGAAGCGCGCCATGAAGTAAAAAATTTGTTGCAATAAATAAGAAGCACTAAAAAAGGTGGGCCTGGTCCTAAATTTTAATAATCATGCAAAAATCAACAACAAAATATTTACAAAAAAGTTTTTTCATAATTATAAATATTTAGAACCAGGACCACCTTTCTTATTGTGTCTTTTTTATTATCCCAAATTTTCAATACGATGTGGCACTTTGTGTGAAAATAATATGGGAAATGAAAAAAGTGTCGGTAAGGTAGGAATCTGGTCAGGTGACCCACTCATCACATAGCCTCATATTTTTTAAATTCCTTGAAATATTTCAATTTTTATACATCCATTGCAATCTTTTGGAATAACCTATTAGTAACTCATTTGCAATTCTTTAAAATTACTTAGACTGCTTTAAAATCTTATAAAATATCTTGCAAATCTTCAAAACTTTTTGGATTCTTTAAAAAAATCTTTGAAATTTCTTGAAAATCATTAAACTTCTATGCATTCTTTTCAAATCCCTTTATCTTCTTTAAAATCATTTAAAATCTTCCGAATTTTACTGACATTAATTACAATCCTTTTAAGGCAATGTAAGCAGTGGGACACGTGACGAGATTCCTACATTACTAACACTTTTTTTATTTCCAAACTGATTTTCACACAAAGCGCGCCATCAAGTTAAAAATTTGTGGTAATAAATAAAAAGCACTAAGGAAGGTGTGCCTGATTCTAAATTTTAATAATTATGAAAAAAGTAAGAAAAAATCATTAGCAAAAAAACATTTTTTATAATTATTGAAATTTAGGACCAGACCCAGGTTTCTCATTCCTTCTTCTTTTTCATCTTAAATTTTCAACACGATGTGGCACTTCACGTGAAAATAATATAGGAAATGAAAGTGTCGATAAGGTAGGAATCTGGTCACATGACCCACTCATCACACGGCCGTATATTTTTTCAATTCCTTAGAATATTTCAATTATTTTTATATCCATTGCAATCTGTTTGAATAACTTTTTTGCAACTCGTTTCCCATTCTTTAAAATTACCTAACCTGCTTTAAAATCTAATAAATTATCTTGCAAATCTTTAAACCTTTTTGGATTCTTAAAAAAAATCTTAGAAATTTTTTTAAAATCATTAAACTTCTATGCACTTTTTTTAAATCCCTTCATTCTCTTTAAAATCATTTAAAATATTTCGAATTTTACTGAAATTAATCACAATCCTTTTAAGACAATGTGAGGAGTGGGTCACGTGACGAGATTCCTACCTTACTAACCATTTTTTTATTTCCGAACTGATTTTCACACGAAGAGCGCCATGGAGTAAAAAATTTGTAGTAATAAATAAGAAGTACTAAGAAAGGTGGGCGTGGTCCTAAATTTCAATAATTATGAAAAAAGTAAAAAAAATTATTAACAAAAAAACATTTTTTATAATTATTGAAATTTAGGACCAGACCCAGGTTTCTTATTCCTTCTTTTTTTTTCATCCCAAATTTTCAACACGATGTGGCACTTCACGTGAAAATAATATAGGAAATGAAAGTGTAGATAAGGTAGGAATCTGGTCACATGACCCACTCATCACACGGCCGTATATTTTTTCAATTCCTTAGAATATTTCAATTATTTTTATATCCATTGCAATCTGTTTGAATAACTTTTTTGCAACTCGTTTCCCATTCTTTAAAATTACCTAACCTGCTTTAAAATCTAATAAATTATCTTGCAAATCTTTAAACCTTTTTGGATTCTTAAAAAAAATCTTAGAAATTTTTTTAAAATCATTAAACTTCTATGCACTTTTTTTAAATCCCTTCATTCTCTTTAAAATCATTTAAAATATTTCGAATTTTACTGAAATTAATCACAATCCTTTTAAGACAATGTGAGGAGTGGGTCACGTGACGAGATTCCTACCTTACTAACCATTTTTTTATTTCCGAACTGATTTTCACACGAAGAGCGCCATGGAGTAAAAAATTTGTAGTAATAAATAAGAAGTACTAAGAAAGGTGGGCGTGGTCCTAAATTTCAATAATTATGAAAAAAGTAAAAAAAATTATTAACAAAAAAAAGCTTTTTCCATAATTATTCAAATTTAGGAACAGACCCAGGTTTCTTATTGCTTCTTCTTTTTTATCCCGAACTTTCAACACGATATGGCACTTCGTGTGAAAATAATATGGAAAAAGAAAAAAGGGTCGGTAAGATAGGAATCTGGCCACGTGGCCCACTCATCACATGGCCTCATATTTTTTTTAATTCTTTAAGATTACTTAAACTGCTTTAAAAATTTATAAAATACCTTGCAAATCTTTAAACCTTTTTGATTTCTTAAACCGTCAATTTAGGTTATAACCTAAACGTAAACGTAAACCTAAACGTAAACGTAAACGTAAGCGTAAGCGTAAACGTAAACAAAAACAATAATAAATTACTCGAACAATTTAAACTTCGCAGTCACAATCTCAAACACGATCAGTGTTATGGGTCCATTGAAGAAATGGAAACAAACTTTAGTTTGTGCGATGTACAATGTAGTCGATTCCTACTATACAACATTACTACAAAGCCCGAAAATATCCAATCCGATTTTAGCACTCCAACCCTTAATGATAAAAATCAACCCCTTTGTACTGCCTAGATATTACAGTTTCAAACAATAATAATCTTCTGAATTTAATAGTGCGGATAGAATCTCTCTGGACAACGACCTTGTCCACCGAGATGGTAATCAAGTACAGATAGAGGGTAAAAGTGTAATTTAGAAATTGTCCTTTTCGAGGTTACTGAGAACATGAGAGGGAGTGAAAAATGTCAAAGAGGCTTAGAATAAAAAATACGAAACCAAAGTATCCCAGCAATACATTTTTATTCTTATGGGTACCATATTTCTAGGATTTTAAGCCGAAAATAAAAAAGATTGATTTTCTATCAAAAGGGATTAATTTTAGAATCAAAAAGACAAATTTCCAATACAAGAATTAAACTTTTAAGCTAAAAGGTCGAATTAAAAAAAAAATTTGACTTTTCAACGAGAAAGAATTCATTTTCAAAGAAAGAGGTCTTTTTTCACCATAAAGTTGAACTTCTAAACTGAAAAGATTAATTTTTCTATGAAACAGTTGAAAAATAAAGGATTCGATTAATAATTAAATTTTCTTGAGATTTGAAATAAATCATATTTAAGTATATTTTACACGTAAATTAATAATAATATTTTACATAAATCAGCTTAAAAGAAAGACAAGAAAAGAGTAGAACTCTGAGAGATTAAAAGATTAATTTTTTAAAATAAAAATTCATTTATTCTCTTAAATATTCGTCTTTTATGGTCGAAAATTAATTTTTATGGTTAAAAATTCAACTTCTTGGGATAAAATTTGCTCGCATTTGTTAAAATTCTATTTTTTGTTTAAAGATTTTTTATTTTAGTGAAAGATTTATCTGTTTGGTTAAAAATAAAACTATTTTTTTGTGTTTTCGAATAGCATTAATTTTGAAATGAGTAATGTATCTGTTTTATTTTTGGTAAAAATTTCTCTTTCTTAGTTGCAAATTCATGAACTTAATTGAAATTTCGTCTTTTTTAGCAGAAAATTATTCTTTTGTTTAAAAATTGATCTATTTTTAATTTTTTTAGTAGAATATTCAACTATTTGGTTAAAAATTAATTTAATTGGTTAAAAATTCGTTTTTTAATTTATTATTTTATAGTAGAAAACTAATATTATTGGTTGCATCATTTAGATTAAAAACTCACCTCTGTACTTGACAAATTAACTATTTGCTTAAAAAATCTTTATTTTTTAACTTTAAATTTCGCTATTTTAGTTAAACATTTATCATTTCAGTTGAAAATTCGTATCTTTGTTTGAAAATTTAACTATTTTTTCTTCAAATTTGTTTCTTTTTGTAAAAAATTCTTTGTTTAAATTGTAAATCATCAACTCTATTTTTGACGAAAATTGATCTGTTTTACTTAAAAATTTATGTATTTAGACAAAAATGTACCTTTTAATTTGAAATAATTGAATTATTCTGAAAATTCGTCTTTTTCGGTGAAAAATTAATCTTTTCTATGTAAAATTCAATTTTTTGGTTAGAAGTTCAATTATTTGCTTCAAAACTCTAATTTTAGGAAAATTCAACAATTTTGGGATAAATAATTTTTGTTTTAAAAATTAACTTTTTTTATTCAAAATTTAATAATTTTATGTTTTGGTTAAAAATTTAACTATTCGATTGAAAGTTGGATTTTTTTTTTAAATAAATAATTTTGTTTCGAATTTGTCTGTATAGGTTGAAATATCAAATAATACATTTTTCGTCAAAACCTCATCATAATTCGAAAAAAATTAGTCAACTCTGTAGAAAATTCAAGAAATTTCTTAGAAACTATTTTTTTTGTATTTTTTTGTTGCTTTTTTTAGAAATTCGACCATACTGCATTAAAATGTCGTTTTTTGGCTGAAGATTCATCAATTATGTATACAATTTATCTCTTTGTTTTAAAATTAAAAAATATTGTTCAAAATCGTATTTTCCCGATGGAAAGATTATTTTTCACTGAAAATTTAAATATTACTGTTAAAGATTTATGACTTTAATAAAAAAATTTAACTTTTTGGTTTAAAATTTAACTATTTGTTGAAAATTGGTTCTTCTTTGGTTAAATATTAATTTTTGAAGTTAAAATTTAGCTATTAATTTTTTTGGTGGCAAGTTGATATTTTTTAATCGAAAATTTTACCATTAAGTTTAAAAATTTATCTTTCTTCAGTTAAAAATTCAACCATTTTGTTAAAAGTTAGAGAGAAATTTTGTATCTTACGGTAATCTAGGAACATCCGACATAATCCAGAGTAATCCACCGCAGATTAAAATATAAGTACTAAAAATTTCTAGTTCCTCTTTTAAATTTTTTTCCTAATATATTCTTAAACTGGATAGGAAACCTGGGCTCAGCGCATACAGTTTTCGCTTCGTAAATTTTTAATAAAAAAGTAGTGATGAAAAAATCCAGTGAAAAGGGCTTCAGGCTAAGCGCGCCACTTTGGATTTCTCAAACAAATTTTTTTAATTTAATAAAAACATTCAATTTCCCTTTCAATTTTTTTTGGGAGCTTGCAAGGTGGGAATGAAAATTATATATTTAAGGTTCATGGGAAAATTTCAAATGATTTTTTACTGATGAGTTCTAAGAGCAAATTGATAAAGATTAAAAAACGTTTCAAATTATTTCCTAAAATTAGAAAAAAAGTGTACAAGTTTTTAAAAAAACATTTTGCTATAATATATTTTTTTGAAATAAATTCAAATAAATTTATTAAAGCGATTTGAGGCAATTAAAACTTTTCAAAGATTTGAAGCGATTTGAAGCGATTCAAACTTTTTAAAGATTTGAAGCGATTTGAAGCGATTCAAAATTTTCAAAGATTTGAAGCGATTTGAAGCGATTCAAAATTTTCAAAGATTTGAAGCGATTTGAAGCGATTTGAAGGGATTTAAACTTTTTAAAGATTTAAAGCGATTTGAAGCGATTTGAAGCGATTCAAACTTTTCAAAGATTTGAAGTGATTTCAAGCGATTCAAACATTCAAAAATTTGAAGCGATTTAAAGGAATCAAACTTTTCAAAGATTTGAAGCGATTTAAAGCGATTCAAACTTTTTAAAGATTTAAAGTCATTTAAAGCGATTCAAACTTTTCAAAGATTTAAAGTCATTTAAAGCGATTCAAACTTTTCAAAGATTTGAAGCGATTTCAAGCTATTCAAACTTTTCAAACATTTGAAGCAATTTGAAGCGATTCAAACTTTTTAAAGATTGAAGCATTTCAAAAATAATAAAAACTTTTAAGATACCTGAGGACTTCTGTAAAAATTCTTGATCATGATATAAATTCTTTTGGTTCCAAAAACAATTTCTTTAGATTTTTTAAATTGACAACTGAACTTTAGTAGAAAATTGAAAAATATTTTTAAGTATTTCAAAATATTTCCCTAAATTTTGAAAACGAGCAGAAGACTTTAAAGCAAAATGTTTTCAATTGGGAACACTAAAAAATATAAAAAATTAAACAATTAAATTTCATAAATATTGCAAAGATTTAAATAGATACAGAGGGTTTTTAAAGTGCAGAATTTTTTAAAAAGCGCGAACATCTGGACACTTTGAGGCAATTTTTTTTATTTGAAATAATTTTTCAACATTTGAAGAAAAATTCGAGTCAGCTAAAAATTTTTTCAAGAAATTAAGAAGTATAGAAGTGATTAAAAATATCTTATAACTTGAAAGCATTTCCAAAAATTATCAAAATAAGTTTTAATTCTGCAAAACTTATATAAGTTATAAATATATTTTAAAATAGCTCGAATTTTTGCTAATATTTTGTAAAGTCCTGTAAAGTATTTTTTTAAATCTTCTACATTTTTTATTAACACGCATGAAATAATTCAAAAATATTTTTTAATTGTCTCATAAAAATTATAAAAATTATTATTATATATTTTAAAAAAATGCAAATACTTTTTCCCTTTAAAATAATTTAAATATGTGAGCGAATAAAAAATTATTAAAAAAAGTATTGTTGTGTTACATCAAAATATTCTTTTATTTATTTCTATACCGCACTTTTTTTGTCATGATATATTTTTTGGAATAAATTTGATTAATTTTAATGAAGCGATTTGAAGCGATTCTAATTGTTCGAAGATTTGAAGCGATTCAAAAAGAATAAAAACTTTTAAGATACCTCAGGACTTCTATAAAAATTCTAGATCATGACATAAATTCTTTTGTTTCCGAAAACGATTTTTTGCGATTTCTGAAATTGAAAAATATTTTTAAATATTTAGAATTATTTACTACATTTTCAAAAACGAGAAGAATATTTTAAAGAAAAATATTTCAATTTGGCAAAATTAAAAATTAAAAAAAAAATAAACAATTAAATTTGATCATTATTGCAAAGATTTTAAGGGAGTAAAGAGGATTTTTAAACTGTAAAAGATTTTTAAAAACACACATTTATGTTCAAATTTTCAAATAAACCAAAAAAACAGATGTAAAAGCACGAACGTCTGGAAACTTTGATTCAATTTTTTCTATTTATAATATTTTTTCAAAATTTTTTAAATCGTCCACATTTTTTCAGACACATCTGAAATATTTAAAAATATTTTTTAATTTTCTCATGAAAATTATAAAAATTATTATTTTATAATTCTAAAAAAACTGCAAATACTTCTTTTCTTTTAAGTAATTTCAATATTTGTGTAAATAAAAAAAGTATTTAAAACAGCATTGTTGTGTTACATATAAATATTTTTTTATTTATTTCTATCCCGCACTTCATCTTTAAAAAATTCTTTTCATTCAGAAAATGTCTATTAAGCTTTTAAATTTAATACAGAATAATGTGACGTAACTAAAGTTAGAATATAAGTGCTCAGAGAATTTAAATAAATTAATAGTTGTTAAAAAACTGGGTAAATAATAAAAATGAGAAAAAAATAGTGCGCGCATGCGCGTGCAGTAATTTTAAAAGATGCGCGCTTAGACCCAGAGCGCGCTGAGACCTTGACTGTTTCATAAAAATTAATGTTTTTGATTTTTATGTTGTGAACTAATTAATTGATTAGTAACAAAATAAGTTTTTGCGGAATATTAGAATAAAAATTATATATTTAAGGTTCATTAAACAATTTTTAAATGATTTTTTACTTATGAGTTCTATGAGCAAATTGATAAAGATTACAAAACGTTACAAATTATTTCCTAAAATTTTAAGAAAGAGTCTAAAAATTTTTTAAGCAACATTTTGCCATAATATATTTTTTTTAAATAAATTTGTTTAAATTTAATGAAGCGATTTGAAGGGATTCAAACTTTTCAAAGATTTGAAGCGATTTGAAGCGATTGAAACTTTTTAAAGATTTATTTAAAAATTGGGTAGATAATAAAAATTAGTACAAAATTTACCGCGCGCATGCGCGTGCAGTAATATTAAAAAATGCTCGCTTAGACCCAGAGCGCGCTTAGACTTAAATTATATATTTAAGGTTCGTTAGAAAATTTTTAAATGATTTTTTACTTATGAGTTCTATGAGCAATTTGATAAAGATTACAAAACGTTACAAATTATTTCCTACAATTGTAAGAAAGAGTCTAAAAAATTTTGAAGCAACATTTTGCCTCAATATATTTTTTTGAAATAAATTTGTTTAAATTTAATGAAGCGATTTGAAGCGACTCAAACTTTTCAAAGATTTGAAGCGATTTGAAGCGATTTGAAGCGATTTGAACCGATTCAAACTTTTCAAAGATTTGAAGCGATTTGAAGCGATTTAAAATTTTCAAAGATTTGAAGCGATTTAAAATTTTCAAATATTTAAAGCGATATGAAGCGATTCAACCTTTTCAAAGATTTGAAGCGATTTGAAGCGATTCAAACTTTCCAAAGATTTGAAGCGATTTGAAGCGATTTAAACTTTTCAAAGATTTGAAACGATATGAAGCGATTCAACCTTTTCAAAGATTTGAAGCGATTTGAAACGATTTAAACTTTTCAAGGATTTGAAGCGATTTGAATCGCTTTAAACTTTTCAAAGATTTAAAGCGATTTGAAGCAATTTGAAGCGATTCTAACTTTTCAAAGATTTGAAGCGATTTGAAGCGATTCTAACTTTTCAAAGATTTGAAGCGATTTGAACCTATTCAAACTTTTCAAAGATTTGAAGCGATTTGAAGCGATTTGAAGCGATTCAAACTTTTCAAAGATTTAAAGCGATTTGAAGCGATTTAAACTTTTCAAAGATTTAAAGCGATATGAAGCGATTCAACCTTTTCAAAGATTTGAAGCGATTTGAAACGATTTAAACTTTTCAAGGATTTGAAGCGAATTGAATCGATTTAAACTTTTCAAAGATTTAAAGCGATCTGAAGCAATTTGAAGCGATTATAACTTTTCAAAGATTTGAAGCGATTTGAAGCGATTCAAAAAGAATAAAAACTTTTAAGATACCTGAGGACTTCTGTAAAAAATCTAGGTCATGATATAAATTCTTTTGGTTCCAAAAACAATTTCTTTCGATTTTTTAAATTGAAAAATGAACTTTATCAGAGAGTTGCAAAATATTTTTTAATATTTCAAAATATTTCCTTGAATTTGGAAAACAAGCAGAAGATTTGAAAGCAAAACGTTTCAAATTGGGAACATTGAAAAGTATAAAAAAAATTAAATTAAATAAATATTGCAAAGATTTTAATTGAATGAAGAGGATTTTTAAACTGTAGAAAATTTTCAAAAAAGCGCGAATGTCTAGACACTTTGAGGCAATTTTTTCAGTTTTAAATAATTTTTCAAAATTTTAAGAAAAATTCGAGTCAGCTTAAAATATTTTCAAGAATTTAAGAGGTATAGAAGTAATTTAAAATATCTTATAACTTGTAAGCATTTCCGAACATTATGAAAATATGTTTTAATTCTGCGAAACTTATAAAAGTCATACATATGTTTTAAAAGGTCTCGAATTTTTCCTAATATTTTGTAAAGTTCTGCATCGTATATTTTCTTAAATCTTCTACATTTTTTTAACACATCTAAAATATTCAAAAATATTTTTTAATTTTCTCATCGAAATAAATTTAATACAAAATAATCTGACGTAACTGAAGTTAGAATATAATTGCTCAGAAAATTTAAATAAATTAATAGTTATTGAAAAATTGGGTAAATAATAAAAATGAGTACAACACTTAGCGCGCGCATGCGCGTGGTCGAGTATTATAAAAAAGCGCGCTTAACCCCTAAGAGCGCTTAGACCCGGTTTTTCTGAAATAGTGAAGTGTCTCTGGTAAAGCTAGGAAGGCCAAAAACATAAAGTAAAAGTTATTTGACTGTTTCAAAAAAATAAATGTTTATTGATTTTTATGTTCTAAACTAATTATTTGATTAGTAACTAAATAATTTTTTGCGGAATATTAGAATAAAAATTATATATTTAAAGTTCATTAGAAAATTTTTAAATGATTTTTTACTTATGAGTTCTAAGAGCAAATTGATAAAGATTACAAAACGTTTCAAATTATTTCCTAAAATTTTAAGAAAGAGTCTAAAAGTTTTTAAAGCAACATTTCGCCATAATATATTTTTGTTAAATAAATTTGATTCAATTTAATGAAGCGATTTGAAGCGACTCAAACTTTTCAAAGATTTGAAGCGATTTGAACCGATTTGAACCGATTCAAACTTTTCAAAGATTTAAAGCGATTTGAAGCGATTCAAACTTTTCAAAGATTTGAAGTGATTTAAAGCGATTCAAACATTCAAAAATTTGAAACGATTTAAAGGAATCAAACTTTTCAAAGATTTGAAGCGATTTGAAGCGATTCAAACATTCAAAAATTTGAAGCGATTTAAAGGAATCAAACTTTTCAAAGATTTGAAGCGATTTGAAGCGATTCAAATTTGTCAAAGATTTAAAGAGATTTAATGCGATTCAAACTTTTCAAAGATTTGAAGCGATTTAAAGCGATTTAACCTTTTCAAAGATTTGAAGCGATTTGAAGCGATTCAAACTTTTCAAAGATTTAAAGAGATTTAATGCGATTCAACCTTTTCAAAGATTTGAAGCGATTTGAAGCGATTCAAACTTTTCAAAGATTTGAAGCGATTTGAAGCGATTCAAACTTTTCAAAGATTTAAAGCGAT
>JAAAKG020031822.1:0-19556 GCA_010014905.2 Druon quercuslanigerum
TGAAAATACGGGCCAGATGCTGATGTGTTGAAGGAAATTTCTTCCACCAAATGGTCTTGATACCATCTGGTCCTGGATATGTATATATAATATACTATATACTAAATTTAAACATCTAGATTTCTGTCATATAGTTAAACATAAAATAAATATGCTAACCCTGAAAACCTTGCTACTCACGGTATTTATGAATGGAGAGGGTACTTATGGTACTTATCGCTGCGCATCACGTACCTACAGTATTTCAACCAGTGCATTAGTCAATCACAACGGCACTTATGGCTGCGCATTGTGCATACCTGCGGTATCTAGTCTTAAGCATTTCTGATAAAAAATTCTTAACATTGCACAGGGGTTATCCAGAGTATGTACAGTACCCACCCACTAGTGATGCATTTCGATTATTTAAATATGTTCTAAGAATCTCGTCAGATTAAATTAAAACCTTAAACACCATACTTATCACATCGAGATAAACAATCACTCATTCTATATGATCGTCTCGTTTCGATCGAGTTTTTTTAGTACAAATTCTTGATCTCCATTAAATTTCAGTTCCATCTCACAAATACTGGATTTAAGTAGTGTGCAAGTTTGGGTTCTATGAAGAATCATTCAATAGCGTCATCGCAAAAATAAAAAATCCCTAAAAAATCACCAAAAAGCTTTAAATAATATTTTTAACAACCCGATGCTGATCCCCATTCTTTTTCCGTTAGAAACACCCATGGCAACCGCTAGCGAGATAAGGTTAACTAATCGGGTTTCCCAGAGGAGATTTAAGAATTTCCCAGAGATTAAAGAAACAAATTCTACTAGTCCGTGTGGAAAAATTTCGAGGGGCTCCGTCGGGGCCCGCATGGATTGCCCTCAAGCCTTGTGAAATCCACGAGGGCAATCTAGGCGAGGCCCCTCACAGCAAAGACATGCTTATCCATAAGGGTCCAACATGGGCTTCCCTCATGGATTCCTCATGGTTGCCATCATGAAGCCCTCTGGTAAAAGGTATCCTAATAAGGTACAGTTAAGAAAAGTTAAAGTACCAAACATTAAGCTATCTTCTTCCAATTATTTATTATTATACGGCGTTATGTAAATGTAAAATACAAAAACTGTTAACAGGAATATCAATAAAATAATTTTTAAATAAATAAGTAAAATTGAGTACAATTTTTCTTCGCATAATATTTCGTTTTTTCCCGTTGTAGGCTACTTTACAACTTTTTACAATGACATGAAATGTAATTTTTTTATGAACATTTAAAATTTTTAACGAGGGAACTCAGAAATTTAATCGTGAATTTTGAAAATTTCTCAATAACAATATTTTTATAAACTTTCGTGTAATGTTTGTTTTTTATTTATCGTATACTGTTTAACAACCTTTATGATTGAATCAAAATGTACATTTTTCTGAACATTTGCCATTTTTCATAAAGATGGAACTTAGAATTTTTTTCTTTAAAAAAGCAGGACTAAAGTTGTTTTCACCCTTCCGACTTAGAAATTTTAATCAGAAATTCATTGTTTGTGAGTCTAAAATCATGAAACCTTAAAATTTGTGGTCTTAAAAAAATATGCACTTTTCCGACTTAGAAATTTTAATCGCTGATCCGTGAGGGCAATCGAGCTGAGCTCTCTTCGGGGGCCCCTATGAATGATCCATATTGTCAGAGTTTAAATTTAAAAAAAGTTCCATTAAATTTTTGTCAGAAATTCATTGTTTGTAAGTCCGAACTAATGAAACCTTAAAATTTGTGATGTCCAAAAAATTCTCAGCCAGTGGTCTTCGAAATTTTAATCGTTGATCCGCGAGGGAAACCGAGATGGGCCCTAGGCGGGGACCCTCGTAGAATTTCCACGCGTGGAATCCATGCGGGTCCCTGCCAGGGGCCCTCATCCTAAGAGGGCTCAGCGGGGCTTTTTCCACACGGAAGGGAACGTTCATAATTACTTTTTTATATAAGACACCTATATATGCATTATTATCATCGAAACTTGCATTGCTTAGGACAATGGCGGAATCTTGAAAGTATAGGAAATGAGGTAAAATGTTTGACGAGGAAAAAATGACCATGCGCGACAAAACCGTGTCTACCGGGTTGAGGGAACTCCTTTTATGTCTCGCAAACCGGCAGTCACATTCAGCGTTCACGGGACGAAAAAGACTGAGGAAATCACATACATTCATGCTAAAGTCAGAAAGAAGTTGTTAAGTCAAGTAAACTGTTTTTTCTTAAGGAAAGGGCATTACTACTTTTTCAATATTTTCAGTTTTTGATAGGTCTTATTTTACATTTCTATTTAATATTGTGCTTGACTCTCAATAGAAAAATAATTTTGAGCGACTTAAAAATAATATATCTGAATAGTGAACACGCTCGACGTGACTCTGATTTCCAAGTTTTCTATCAAAAAATAAAATATTCGCTGATAAAAATATTCTATCTGTTGAACCCAAAGTCTAAAAAATCAAATTACCATAGTAAAATAATATGGACTTTTAATTTGAACTCGACTAAATTTATATCTTTTAAAATTATAAGAATGCAAATTAAATCAAATAAATTATTAATTAGCTTATTACTTAGAATGAAAGTAAAAAGGCTTACTTTGAAGTTATTTCGCCGGTTCAGAAACATTAATTCTAAAATAATTTGAGGTCTTTCAAAACTTTTTAAATATTTATTAAATTTACTGAATTTACTAAAATTCTGCTATATTTTCGAAATCATTCGACAGACATTCGGTGCGTACAGCATAGAGAAACGGGAAGGAACACTAGGCAATAGACCGATAGTCTGAAAATCTGGGTTCGAATTCCATTTATAGCTAGAGAAGAATTTTTTCACAACTGAAAAAGAAAGAAAATTAATATTTAAAACATATTTATTTCAGACCACGTCTAGAATAAAAAGTAATAAAAATTATAATGCCTAATCTTCGATGTAAAATATGTCAAAAGATTGAAAAATATAATGTGAAGTTTAAAACCATTTTTTTTAGAACTTCCTGAACAATTTAATTATCGTTTCTCTCATCCTCATCCTAATAATATCTCGGATCTGAGACTCAAGATATTTTACTTCGTTGTATCCAATTAAGGGATATTAGGTAGTAATAAAGGACAGAACTTGTAACTCTAAGCCATTGTGGCTACGTCCACGTGATGTCTCAAAGTTCATAATTAGACTAGCGAACTACCCTTGATACAACACCATTTTACATTTAAGCTAGAACATGTTAAGATCACTTCAAACTAATTACATTGCACATGTCTGGCAGCCATTCAACTGGTTTTCAATAGTTATGAATAAGTAAAATTTATTTCTAAAGAAATAAAATAGTCGAAAAATGTGTTTTACATTGTTAAACAAATAACTAATACATAAAACGTAGTAAAAAAATATTAAACATTTTATAGTGGTTGTCTAGATTTGGTAGTTGGATTCATGGTTTTATTTTCAAGAATAAAATGTATTAAAAATGTGTTAATATTTTGATCAAATAATAATATGAAAAATTCTGATGTTAATACACAGCTAAAGATAATAATAGAATTGTTGCCAAACAAAAATAAATTATATAAATAAACAAATTCTATCTAGAGTTACAAGGTCATATACTTGAGTTTCTTTAAATTAGATTCATTGAACCTAAATGGGAATTGCGTTTTTTTCTTTTATAGCAAGATGAACAGAATATTTAAATAACTATTTATCTGTGTATATTAAATAAGCTAGTATTCTACGCACCTTGATCAATATGAAAATCTATTAAACATTCATAGTGATTTATAAATTTGATGATAATAGACATATTTTTAAGTGTAGCAAACTTTCAAAATTATATAAAATTAGTAAGTATATTTTTCTTAATGTTTTTATGAACTGTATGCGGTAAACATTCTCAATGAGTAGGTCATTTTTAGTTTGAGTATAGCCCCAAAACATGTTTGAGCATAATTTGTAAATTTTAATTATGCAGGAACAACTTCTTTTAATTTAAGAAAGAAAAAATGATTGTTTTAATTATTTTTTTGTTGATAAACGTGGGGATTTGCTTCCTTTTCTTCGTCTTTAAGATTATAATGATTATTCATATCAACGCGTAAGAGGAATGAACTGACGTGGGTTAGTAAAACACAGATTGTTTTCACAGGTAGCCTCTGGTTTAATTAATAATGTTTACAGAGGAAACGCTTCCAGATTGATGTATATTTCTGCATAATATATTACTGCAAGATGATGTATGCAATTCCGCGCATACTGCTATGTAGCATTAAATTATTCTCATGGCTAAATAACGATAGAAGTAGTTTAATAAGAGGCAGATCAAAATACAAATTTAAAAAATTTATACGGCTCTTTGCACCGCTGTAATTAAATTAGCTAGTATGCCCATGTAATTAATAATAATAATAGTGGGATAAATTGAGTACTATACTAAATTAAATCTTTAAATTAAAATTTATAATCATTATTTTAATTATTAGTTAACTTTACGGATTAAAAAAGAATGACTGAATTTCGCGTCAGCAGAGAATTCAGAAACAGTGCTTTTCATGCTTTCAAAAACTAAGTAGACATTCAGGAACGATGATGTAAAGTAAATATAATTCAACAGAATTGGTTTTCTTCTGCGGAAAGTGTTTGCTTAATATAGAAAAGTCTGATGGAATTTTACGCCGTGTAACTATCTTTTACTTTCGAATAAGGATTCTATGAACAGCAGGAAGAATAATTTATTATTGTGCTTTCTGAATTAAATTAATTAGGCAGAGATGAATTTAGGAGAAAAGTTTCAAACCGAAACTCCTAAAAAATTCTACTCGTGCGTTATAATTTTAATAATACATACCTATTTTACATTTCAAAAATTTTAAATTGTTAAAAAAAATAATTACCTGAAAATGTTAATGAATTAACCATTTTTTATTTAAAATATTAAAATTTATGCAATTTTGAATGAAAGATTCTAAAATTTAAAATTATCAGGTTTGTTAATGTCCGTTGTTAATAAATCTTAATTTTTACTCGTTCAGACATTATAACATTTGACTCTTAAACTACTTAAAACTAAACAAGTTAAAAATTTTACTTCTAATAATTTTTGCAATATTCAATTAAAATATTTCAATATGTTTGCAAACTTACAAAATGGAAAGAAACTATTGTTAAGGGAATTAATTAGTTTATAAAATTAAAATTATAATCAGTCTATGATTATATTGTGTAATCTCTATTTACCTCTAAATTAAGGAATTCAAAAGAATTTAAAGTATTTTATGGTAAATTTAAAGTATTTTAGTATAATTCAATATAATTTAGAAGAATTCAAAAGAACTGAACTGACTCCAAGGTTAATTTGAATAAATATATAGTATTTTCATAATATTTTATTTTTAATTTATAATATTGGTGAGGTTATGTTTTAAAAGTATAGCCGTGGTTACTTAAGTCTTTAGTGTTTAAGAACTCAATTGAAGGCCAGATATTATCTAAGGGTGTTAATAATAGAAAGAGAAGAGGAATAAGGAGGATGTGCACAGTAAAAACGTCAGACAGATTTTGCCGGAAGAGGAAGATGATCCAAAAAAGTTTTAACAAGTCATACCTAACTCCTGGCAGCATACAAATCAATTATATAGGTCTGACAAATTAAAAAAAAATGGCTCAAATTTGTTTGAAAATCACCATACAGAATCAGAAATCTGGTCAAATGGGGCAAACAGACATTAAATTATTTTCGCGAGCGTTTTTTTGTGCCTAAAATAGCGTTTGGTACGGGTTTGCACAGGAAATTGCCCAGCGTGAAACTTGCAGTATGAGCCGGAATATTCTGCAATCACACCAGTAGTAATTTCTAATTCTTAATTTTATATTAGAAAAAACTGATCATTGCATTTTATTTTTCCAGATAAATAAATATGAAATATCATGCAGGGTGCGTCATCTTTATGTTGTTATGTAAACATCGAATAACTTTGGCATTTGACAACCGAAAGACCTTTTCATTTAAGCAAAACACCAGGACGCATGTCAGGCGATATTCAAATCTTTCGAGCAATGTTCATAAGAGGGAAAAAGACAAAGATATGGGAAGTCTTCTTCGCACTTACGAAGCGGAAGTAAACACTGCCCGAAACATTTGAAGTTGTGCATGACGTAACATTTGCTTCCGCTCTTAAATGAAAGGTCTATTCATCACAATTGAAAACATGAATCGCTTCACATCGAAACAACGCACCGAAATAGGGGCGAACACAACACTATTCGACATTTGGTGTCGAATTCTGCTGAGCACGGGACAGTAGGAGATCGTCAACATGACGTTCATCAACGAGCAAGACGTTCCAATGAGCAAAGGCAACGCTCTCTCTAACCAACCAGTTCGTCTGACCAACCACGAACGTCTTGTTCGTTGATGAAGGGCATGTTGAGGATCTGCCACTGTCTCGTGCTCAACAAAATTCGACAACAAACGACGAATAGTGATGTCAGAAGGTGCCTGGTGGCCGCAATATTTTTGACAGGCACATTGGGTTAACACAACTGAACGACTATTTCCAATGTAGAGCGTCATTAGTTCGGCGCGTTGTTTCGGTATGAAGCGATTCATGGTTAAAATTTTACTGAATTGACGTTTCAAGAACATGTCTAATCAAGTCAACCTGTTGAAAAATGTCAAAAGTATTTCAAATGTAGAAAAAATGTTTTTATACAGACATACAAGATGGCGGAGCCAGTACAACCAAAATACAAATTTATTTTAACCTTTTTAAAATTTATGTTCAAACTATTGACGTCTGTCATTTAATAACTGTGAATTCTCTTCTGCAAAAGCTCTTTAGGATTTTATGAGTACATTATAATCGTGTGTGTGGCGTTTTGCACTCAATTACGGTATGATCAAATACGCTCTATATTATGGTAAATTTTATTTTAATAAATTGATATTTTCATTTTTCCTATTCACGATACAAATAAAAGTACGTGTCTTATATTGAAACAAGAACCATGCGTCTTATAAAAAAATAAATTCAAATAAATTTGAATCTTCAAAAATGCTAGCCGTATCAAAATAGAATAATAAAAATAAGAACTTATGTAACAATTTTTGTATGAAAAATCATACAAGAGACAAGTACATATTAATAATTGAAAACTTTGGTCTTTTATTTTTAAGATATTTATAATACATTTTACTTGGAAAGTTATTTTATACAGGTTATAAAAAGATATTGCTTTTTTTAGTTCCTTCGGTTTATGTGACCATATCATACTTTCTTCGGACCATAAAATATTGATGTGCTCAGTTTTCAGTATAGTGATTGCAGTGCAATATGAAAGTTGCATAAATATAGTAAATTATTTGGCAATAAATATCATTTAATGCAGTATAAGTTTTTTTTATAAATCAGCCATTCTAGGTGTCAGAAATGTAAGCAGTTATAAATCAACCAGAATGGGTTTAGGGAGTATGCGTTATTTGAAGTCCGCAATAAGGAATTTCAAAAGTGAAATACATTTTAAGTGACACACAAGAAGTATACAGTAGAGTAAGTAATTTTAAGACAGCCATACGGAGTTTGAAGTATGTCAAGTCATGTCAAGTGTGTCGTAAGGGATTTAATCAAGAAAAATTCATTTTATACCAGCGCTATTAGATGCTAAGTAGTATACGTCATTTTAACTTAGCATAAAATGAACTAAAGTAGTAAAATTTATTGTAATTGAGTCATATTGGTTATTAAGTAGACAACATAAGTTTAAAGAGCTTTTTTAAAGTCCTTTTATGTCAACCTAAATGGGTTTGATATAATATACGTTTTTTACGTACGCTATTAGGGACTTTAAGTAGCGACGTTAATTTTAAGTCAGTCATAAGGGTACCAAGTACAATAAGTAATTTTAAGACAACCTAAATTAGTTTAAAGTATTATACTGGAACCGCGTTTATATGCACTATCGGAAAACGTAAACATTAACTTATATAGCAGAAAAAACAATTTTCAATCATTAATATAGGTAATCAAGTAGTAAATGCCATTTAAGATATCCAAAATTGGTTTAAGATAGTGGACCACATTTTAAATAGCTCATAAACTATAACGAATTTCAAGTAGCAAAATTCATTTTGAGTAAGTCATATGGGGTTTAAAGTGGTATACGTAATTTAAAGTGCGCTATAAGGAATTTCAAATAGTGAAATTAATTTGAATTCAGCTATTATGGATATCCAGTAGAATAAGTAATTTTAGGACAGCCATACCGAGTTGTGAGTAGCAAAAGACATTTAGAGTCAGGCAAATTGGATTAGAAGTAGTATAAGTCATTTTATGTACGTCGAAAGCTATTTCAAGTATACTATGGGTTTAGTCCGGGAGCTGGGTATGATCCCGAACGCATTTTAATTCACAAGCGTGAAAACCCTCTATTCTTATGTATTTTGATCCGCTGAAACTGAAGCCACAACTACATTTTTCGAAAAAGTGGTAGAAATTTGTTTAAAATGCAATTGTTTAAACAAATTATAAAAAAATGGTTTTTTCGATTTGCACAATTTTTTTTTTTAGAAAATATGGCTCATTTTAAGAAGAAAAGGTTCTTAGTAACTTTTTCGTAAAATGCATATTTCAAAAGTTATGGATTTTTGAATGTCGAAAAATTGACGATTTTCACTAACTTTGGAGGTTAATTACTTTTTACCTAATCAACATTTTTAAAACTTGAAAGAACTTACTTGTTCTTTAAAAGGTACTCTTCCAATTAATATGGCTAACAATAGGTTTAAATGTCTAGAAGAAGCTCTTTTTGCGATTGATAAAATGGGTTTTTCGAAGCTTCACACCCGATACACAAACTGGATGGATCGATTGGTCGGCCTTATAATAGCAAAAAAAATTTCAATTCAAATATTGCCTTCGCAAGTGAAGCTTGCAATAGTCATTTTAATTACAACTTTTATTTTTATATTAATTACTAAGTATACATTTGTTATTATCCTCTTGCGTTTGGGTATGATATGAAGAATGAGCTATTGATACCTAAGAAGATTTACATATTGCTATCACCTCCAGACGATTTTGTTACATTTTGTAAAAGTACAGTTTGAGTAAATGAGAAAAAATCCTTGCAGAAGGAATAAAGTTAAATTTATTTCATTTTGTGCGTGTGCCAATGATAAAAAATGAAAAAATGAATGTAAATATTGTATCGCGAAAAATGAAATATTTAAATAAATATTAACATTTTCATGCAATTTACACGATTATTTAGAATAGTAGCCGTATCTAAAAAGGAAAAAAAAATTCGACCTCACCAATTAATGTAATAATTTTGTTACAAAAAGATATACCTATTCATCTAGTACGTGTATGCGGTGTGAAGCTTCGAAAACTCCGTTTTGTCAATCGCATAAAGAGCTTCTTCTAGATATTAAAACTTATTGTAAACCATATCAATTTGAAAAGTACGTTTCAAAGAACAAGTAGGTTTTTTCAAATTTTTAAACTTTTGATTATGTAAAAAATAATTAACCTCCAAAGTTAGTGAAAAACGTTAATTTTTCGACATTCAAAAATTCATACCTTTTGAAATATGCATTTTACGAAAAAGTTTCTAAGGACCTTTTCTTCTTAAAATAAGCCATATTTTCTAAAAAAGAATTAGTTTAAATCAAAAAAACAATTGTTTCATAATTTGTTTAAACAATTGCATCTTAAACAAATTTCTACCACTTTTTCGAAAAATCAAGTTGTGGATTCGGCTTCAGTGGATCAAAATAGATAAGAATAGAGTTTTCACGCAGGCGATTAACATGCATATGGGATCATAAATCGTTCCCGGACTAGTTAAAAAGGGAGTTTGCCGAGCACTTTTGAAGTTGGAATTTTGAAAACCCGCTTTTCGAAATTTACCGCATTTATAATTAACGAGAGCCATAAAAATAACGTTTTGACTATTTTTTTCAGACATAAAGTTTATCAGTCTTCCTTTTCTTTTAATACAAGCGAATTTCTGTAAATCTGAAACTGTTTTTTTTTTGTCTCAAAATGCATTAAAACACATTTAGACCACTTTATAAAGTGCTATAATGTACTAAAAAAATATCATTAATTAAAAATCTTTATAAAGATAAGCACTGGAAATAAGACACGTATAAAATACATTTTAGGAAGATGATTCTTGATAACTTTCAATAAATAGTGTTAACAAGTGGAACATAAAATTTTTAAATTATTTTAAAAATATTTAGAGAGGACGTAGTAGTCTTAAAACATCGTGCGTCTGTTAACACTTAAGCAAGAATGAAATTTAATGATTTTTTATTTTTTTCCTAAGATTTTTTAAACTATTTTTTTGTTTATTTCCTAAAATATAAGTGGAACTGAGTGGAAACAAGACTTCGGGACAGACATTTACACATAATTAAACGACTTTAGAACTAAATTATTTAGCTTCATTCATATTTTTTAGATTTATTATATTAATACAAGTGACTTATATCAGCATAAATGATTCACAAAATTATTTTTTCATTAATAAAATTTCACAACTTTCTGGCCATGACATATACGTTGACAAGCAATAATGTCATTTTAATCCAGCCAAAATTTTAGATCGGATATGAGGAAAACATTTGTTGGTTAAAAAAAACTAATGGATCAATATTTTCAGGTTTTGAGGAATGTTCGACTACATTTTTGTCGAAAAATTGAAGTGAACCCTTTGATTCTGAGATATATATGCTTATATCCGTGAATGTTGGTTTTACCTCTCTCGTGCTTCATCAAGTTTCAAAGCATGTTTCACGAAGTCTTGGAATGAGAATTAAGACAGCCTTCTCTTTATCAACATTTTTTTTGTTGCAAAAAACTCTATTCTGCAGAGGTCTTTCTTTGTTAGCTGAAATATGGTTGGATCGAGGAAGATTAGCTAAATATGAATCGATCTTATGAGTAATTAGCTCGCTCGAGAGAGAAAGAGAATATACATCGAGGTGTGCGGAAGATACTTGACAATCCACTGGCTGAGAGAGTCTCAGAAAGTCTGAAAGACTGAATTATTGAAAGACATTAATTTCAACAACCATAGTATCTCTGGAAAATGGATTGTGTCTAGAGTATTGCAGAGATCAGTTAAAGTACCAACATAAATAAAAAGAGTTTAAAAAAATGTATTTTAACATTTTTTATATTAGTATATAATGTTTGAATATAGCTAAGGGATTTAATTAGTTTAGAGAATTAAAATTAGAATCAGTCTATGATTATATTTTGTAATCTCTACTTACCCCTAAATTTAGGAATTCAAAAGAATTTAAAGTATTTTATGGTGAATTTGAAAGATTTCAGTATACTTCAACATAATTATGAAGAATTCAAAATAACTGAACTGACTCTAAGGTTAATTTGAATAAATATCTAGCATTTTCATAATATTTTATTTTTAATTTCTAATATTAGTGAGGTTATATTTTAAAAGTATAGCCGAGGTTACTTAAGTCTTTAGTGTTTAAGTACTCAATTGAAGGCAACTGATTGACGTTTCAAAAACATGTCTAATCAAGTCAACCTGTTGAAAAATGTCAAAATTACTTCAAATGTATAAAAAATGTTTACATACCGACATAAAAGATGGCGCGGCCTGCACAACGAAAATACAAATTTATTTAATTAAACATAAAATTGACAGGTTACAGCGCGCCTAAGGTGCGCGTTGTCGGGTCTAGCACTTCGCGGTCGGTCCTAGTACTTCCCCTATTTTTGTGTTTAGACCTTTTAAAATTAATGCTCAAACTATTGACATCTGTAATTTAATGACTGTGAATTCTCTTCTGCAAAAGCTCTCCCGGATTTTATGAGTACATTATAAGCGTGTGTGTGTGGCGTTTTGCACTTAATTACGGTATGTTCAAATATGCTCTATATTATGATAAATTCTATTTTATTAAATTTATATCTTCATTTTTTATATATTTTTTTATACATTAATATTTTAAACTTTTAATTCCATTTTCATGATACAAATAAACGTACGTGTCTTATATTGAAATAAGAACTATGCGTCTTATAAAAAAATTAATTCAAGCAAATTTATCTTTTTAAGATAAATAATTTGGCTTCTTAATATTTTTTTGTATCTCGTATAGTTTTCCTGGAAGAAGGAATTTTAGATTTTTGGAATAACATATTTAAATGATAAACCTTGAAAAATGGGCTTAAGCGCAATCCAGTCAGACCCACAAATACAAGTTCGCACACAAAAATTTAAAATTAGTGACAACGACATTTTTTAAATCATTTAGTCTTATAAAAATCACCTTATTAAACCAATAAAGCTGAAAATTATGAATAGAGATCAATAGCTTAGTCCTAAAGATGCTTAATCGTGCTTAAATGTCTGTCCCTGATGTTCTGTTGCAGCTCACTGACCACTTAATTTTTTTATTTACGACAAGCATTGTTTTCGTCGTTGAAATATGTTGAAAAAATGACGTTTTTCGAACTTTCAAACAATTGCTGCTAACGAATGATACTGACCGTAAGGGCTCTTTTCAAGCGAATGCCCACAATTAATTTGTTGTGAATTGATTAACGCCTTCAACTTGCGCGTGTGGAAAATAAAAAATGCAAACACACTTTTAGAAAAACTGTATAAATTTATGAGTTCCCAGACGTAGTATCAAAATTTTTATCTATTGCGTTTTTATAAGTAAAAGCCTTCATTCGAAATTGAAATTTTTATTTTTTATTTTCTATTTTCAATAATATTTTTATAAATCGCAAACGATTTTAAGCATACATACATTATGAGAATCGGATTAACGGCCACAGAATTACAATCTTGTAAAATTGAAATTTTCTGTTTTACACGTATCGCACTTATCCGTATAACTTTGTAATTTTGGGGCTTTATCCACAACCCGAGGACTCGTTCAGTGGCTTTGTCATAGGCTCTTTGCCTATTTTACGGTGTACCACAGCCAGCACAAGCCAACAGCAGAGAAAGAGAGGCGACACTAAGGCCAACCGCCGGCAGGCATCCGATAGAGGAACAGCGATGCTTTATGACCCGGAAGACATCAACATGTAGGTTTCTGTCAAGCTTAAAGGTCTGGCTGAAATAGATGACGAGCTTCATGGAGATTTTTCCGAAGAATCCGACCTTCGGATTACCAATTTTTTTGTGTATAATGCAGCGAGAACGTTGGTCGATGCGAACCGTAAAACAAGACCAACTGTTGGTCATACGAACAAAAAGCGAATGCATCAGCTGGCAACAAAAATAGGCTGGGTAAGACAGAACGCGTCCCGCACGCCGTCTGTGATTCACTAGATAACATCTGGCAGAAATTTCACCGCGAAGGTTTGAAAGTTCGCGCGCGAACTACGCATCCGTTATCATACACTTAAAAAGTCAAAGCTGCTAACCATCAGGCATCATATTGTTGGGAGAATACGGATACTATCTGACACTAAGAAAAGTCTAGAGATGAGAGCGAGGTGCGTCAGAGCAAACGAGCAGTTTCTCTCTGACCCATCTCGACTCTTCCAAGACCCTCCAGTTACTGCCGACCAACCGCACAAATAAGAGGATGAAAGCATTTTGGAGAGAAGTCTACGAAGTTTAGCACAGAGTAGAAGAAGGCTCAGAGAAAATGAATATCTTCAAGGAGCTGTGTAATACTCTCATAATACCTGAGAAAGAATGTCCACGCATTCACTAAGGAGGTGAAAAAAGTATGAAGAGGTATGAAGAAATATTCCGCTCCGGGACCAGATGGTATCAAGACCTTTTGGTTGAATCATCAGCATCTCGACAATTCTTTCAGTTTCACACTCGACGCCTGACATTGTTTTCCCTGATTTCGAGAAGCGAACCATGTTCGTTATAGAATTTTCGGCATCAGCTGACTAAAACATCATAGCCAAAGAGAATGGAGTTGCGACGGTTTTACCTCGAATATTCTGTTAAATTAATCGTCCTCATCATCGACGCTATTGGAGGTGCCAAGCTTTCACTGGTTAATAGCCTGAAGGCATCCCTGCGTGTCAACACTTGCGAGGAAAATGCAGAAGGCGATCGTCCTCAGGTCCCTACGTGTCTTCAGGGTACACGAGACTCTTGCTATATCGTCGTATTGATTTCGTAACAGACTGTAACCTCCTATCTCACGGTCGTGAGACGTGATTATGGCTGCAATTGTATAGCGATTTCGCTGCGATCGGGTGCAATTTTCAGATTAGCACCCGCTCCCGCGGAAATCCTGCAATTGTCCTTATGACTAACTTTTATATATATATATATATATTTGGAACAGAGACGAAAATGATTGAAATTCAAATGAAAATACGAGTGTTCTGAATATAGTATTCATGTTATGACATGTCTATATGTATTCGAGCTTTATTTGGTATTCAATACTTTCCACACTTGTTCGTCAATTATCAATATTATGACTTTTAAAGTTTTCCAATACACCTTTTATTGGCTTCCCTTACATTAATTAATATAAAATTATGTTAAATAGTATATAACGCACCAAGGGGGAAAAGAGGGACTCTATTGAGGAGTGTAACTTTTCAGTACTAGCCGAAGATGAGTATTGAAAATATACACAAGTAAATAAAGTTCCTTTTCCACATGATTCATACGATATTTTATGTTACATACATCTATGAATTAAAAAATTATATATTCAAAAATATATTTCAAAAAAAACTTTTGGATTTTAATTAAATTTTGTAAATTTAGATACACGATTGTAGTTTTCAAACCTTATAATTATATAAATGTATCGATAAATCGGGTGCTATAGTCATTGTCCCCGTGAATAAAGCGAAAACATAATGAGTAGACGCAATATCTGGAAAACAAATTACAACTTTCTTTGAAAAAATTCATTCAAAATTATCTGGACTGCTTATAGATTATGTCTAGCGATATGATCAATAACTGTATTTCACCATATTTTAGTGGCCACTTATACAATTATTGGCCTATGATAATTACTATGTCGCCATAGCAAATCATGGTGTGCCCATCATTCTACCGATTACCCCGTGATGGCCTTTATATACTTGCTCCACAGACATAAGAAACAGACATATTCACGCACGTGTTATATACAAGTGATTAACAAATATGAAAGCTTATCAGAACATCTTCATTATAAGGACTTGGTGAAAATTGTAATAATAATTCACCATTTAGAAGGATTGGAAAAAAGTAGTTGTGGGACGTAGAATCGACAACGACTCTTAAGTAGAATAAACACGTCTATGGTCCGTCAGCCCCCTTTATAGCTTCGTTTTACGAGTGACTGTACATAAGGAGTGGAGTGAAATGGGTTGCGTGTGGTAAAGCCTGATAGAGGTAAGGGTACCTTTGTACATTCACCTCATGAAGTTTGTCGTTTAAAATTTATTACAGGTTTCATGGACTGCTAACGAATTGTGAATGATATGGGTCAACCAGAAATTGGATAAAACTTCTCCTTCACTCAATAAAAACAATCAAGAGCGCTTCTAAAACATCTCGGATAAAAATATGCAATCAATTTGCTGAACACTTTGCATTAAAACAGGTTAATTTAATTTATTATTTAATTTTCTTTTCTGATTTATTTTATATTTTGGATACAATCAGGAAAAATCTCCATACATATTAAAAAATGTCCACAATATCTTTAGGGATAGAAATTTGTCTTTAAAATAGAAATTACGTGAGTCAGAACATACTTTCTTGCGTAATATGAGAACGAGGGAAATGGGAAGAACACATAAAGAGCAAGGAAAGTAAAAGCAGATAAAAGAAAGGAATGAAAGTGGTAGGGGTGTGGGTGTGGTCAGGTCATTAACGCTTCATGTCTCCTGTAGAAGTAAATGGCATCAACTTGGTCGTAGCAGTAGCCAAGCTTACGGTAATATGCTACAATGCTTTTATTCCTTTTCATTTAAAACCGCGATGGACTTAGCAACGCTTTTAAAAAATCTAACAGTGCATCATGCCATTATTTATTCGCTTTTCATAATAATAATGTTTTTACATCCCTATTATCAAACCTGTTGCTATATGAAGAATAACAGCTTTTAAACGAGTTTAACGTTTTCCTTTAAAAGCGGGTTATAATGCAAGACAGTCGAATTTAGAAACATTGTTTGGCATGAAGCGAATTTCAATATTTTCATTTGGCAAGGACGGTATTTTATAATAAATTGAGTGTAGATGAATTAAAATGAGAATTACTTAAGTTACTTCAGTTAATTAAATAACTTATTGAACAAATTTATCAATAATATTGCGTGTGTGCAAACATGTAATTGATGTTATCAAATGGAATAGACGTTATCGAAAGAAAATCGACTAAAATGATGCAATTTTTTTTCTTCTTGAAGGTGTAAAACATGTAGATACTACTCAGACAATTTAATCCAAGATAAATTTCACATTTTAAATTTGCAATGAGATTTTCTATTGGATTTTCACCGCTTTAAAAAACAATTCACGAGCTATTGGGATACAAGGGGATCTGATCTAGAGATTTTATCCTCCGAAGGAATGGCTTATAAGCAAGGCAGCAAATTTTCATCGCATATTTTAACGATGTTAATCTCTCGATACCTCAAAGTAAAGCCTTGAATGAAACCAGTGTCTTTGTCACGCTTCCACTTTTTTCAACTCTATCAAGTGCAGAAAAAGTGAAAAATGAAATCAAACACTCTCTTAAGTAAGGAAAAATTTAAAGCTCGCTTAGTTCTCTTTAAACCTTTATGGACCAAGCTATGATCTCATTGAATAAAAATTCTGAAAAAAATTCAGGAACAATGTATGTTCGCTTTCTGATCGATTTTTGAAAACAAAATTTCATTTTTTATACATTTATCGCTTTCTGTTGAGTATACAATAGCTCAAAAACACCTTACACATATGGAACAGTCCACTTTGATCCAATGTTCAACATCAGTCGGTAAAGGGTTAACGGAAACAAAATTTGTATAGGATTAGTCCAAGGATTTGATATTTATTATAGTTGCTTATCTATTTCAAATTTTTAAATTGTTATGCTTCAAAATTTTTGCTATCGTTAGCATAAATTCTAAAGGGAAAATGATAAGTAGTTGGAAATATTACATATAGTTTTCATTTGTTTTATAAATTTTTCGAATAAGAGAAATAAAAATTAAACATAATTTATTCCACTATATATGTATATATATACTATATATATTTTTCCACCTGCAATAAATTTTCAAAAAATGTGTTATACTAAAATTGGTTTCGCACTGCATTTGTAAGTTAAAAATGCTTTTATTTCCATAAATTTGGTTTTAAATAAATGCCAACTCAAAATTCTAAATTAGAAATTCTGACAAAATCTCTAAAAGTTAAAAATTCACATTGGGTGACGATTGCACTGAAAATTAGAAGGTTAGGATTTAAAAAAATATATATGTCAGATACAAAAAAGTTCAAAAACAATATTTGAAATTACCTAGTTAATTCTAAATATTTTTAATATTAATTTGTACAATTATAAACGTATATTAGAGAATAATTAAGGCGTTTCTACGGGTACCTAAATGTCTGTACGAATAACCATATTTTTTGGTACAAATAGAGCTGGAAAAGGGACCATTTGTACCGAAATTTCACTACTAATAGTTATTTTTTTCAGTACGCCCAGAAACTTTCAATAATTAAAGGTGTTTTCCAATATTGAATATTTAAAAAAATCAGTGGAACATAGTAACGTATTTCTTGTCATTGATTGTGAATATTTGTAGAAAAATATAATATATTTAGTCGGCCGATATCTGGGGGAGGGAATAGCCAACAATAGCATACGAACCACCAGGAAGGGGGTGTACCAGAATAGGGCCTAGGAAAGGGAGTAAGGTGCAAGCAAAATCATTCTCCCAACTTTCTAGATCTTGCTTCCAATCCATCCTTTTCGAAGTGGGGCGTGTGATACTGTTGGCAAGCACCCACTGTCTTGTTATCGGCTGGGAGACTAATTTTTCGAAGCTGGAGCTAATATGCACTTTTCGAAAGTTTAATATTTTTTTTAAATATTTTTGGTGCACTTAAAGAAATGTCTTCTTGTCTCCAAGCAAGGCTTTTTGACACAAATGGAATTTTTTTTAAATTTTAAGTGTGAGACGATTTTTCCTTTGTGTCACTAAGAATCTCTTTTTGCAGAAAACATGATCCTTTTCCTATACACTTCACGAATCTCGAAAACAAATAGTCCTGGTTACGTAAACAATATTTTTCCGTGATTCAAAAGAAAACAGGCAAGAGGATGATGCTCTTGTTTTAAGATAACTTTTTCTCCGAGTTTATTTTGATTATTTGCGCAGAATACAAAACTGCTTGGGTCCCTCTTCACGGATGCTATATTTTCTAATCACGAGAAAGATTTGTCAAAAGGTTTAAAACAATTTTAATGAAATTACGGAAATCCTTGAATTGAACAATTACAAAAAAATCATGTTATTGCTCATCACTATGTACAATAAATAGTTGCATCACTATTAACAAAAAAATTGAAAACATTTAGAAATGTGAAATCATGTGAAGGCCGAGAAGGCAAAAGAAGATAATTGAAAACTTTCTGAAAATGGTATTTTTCGCTAGAAAATTCTCAAAAATTTATTTTTTATGTATGTATTTAATTTCGTATCACTAGCTAAAATCGACACTACAAACAATACAGTATTTTCTCATTAATAAAAGCTTCTTTTTCATCAAACTTTTTTGGTATTGATTAAATATTATATCACCTCGTAAGCAGATTTTTTGCGATTTATTTTTTACACAATGTTATTTCGCTTTCCTGCGCAATTGCCATTTTGTCAGTTAACTCCTTTTGTCTTTCCACAATTCATGTTTAAATTCTGCAACTAAAAAAAAGTCGGTTTCACACAAAATTTATTTTCGTTTTATTGAGTTTATAAAGTCGTATAAAATTCTTCACTTTTTCAATTTGAGAAATTAAATTTTCAATTTAAGAATTTAAGAAAAAAAAACTTTTTTTCAAATACATAATTTTACACAATATTGATTTATCTTCAGACCTAATGAATAAGATGAGTCCCTATCAATTGAAATCTTAACATTTCTATAGATTAGAATTGGAAACATTCACACAAGTTGTTCAAATACAAGGCGACATAACATCTGACATGCGGCAAGTCTCTCTGGCGCATGTCACACTTGCAGCATATCACATCCTCGGTATGTCACACTAGCAGCATGTCACACCTGCGGAATCTCTATCTAGCGACTTCTTAGTCCGAGATCCAACTGTGTTTCTTAGCAGGTGAAAAAAAACATGATAAGAGTTACAGGAAATGAAACCTTGCACGTAGACGATGAAGGAACGGACCGAATGCCTGCGCCATGTCTGGTCAAGGTGCGATAAAAATCGATTTTTAGCGGGCCATTTTTTTGTTAACCACCTGTAATTTAGGAGAAAAAAGAAAGAGTATTCGGAGTTGTGTGATCAAAAGAAAGAGGAAGAGAATAAAAGGTTTGAGGAAGAGG
>JAAAKG020031833.1:0-19556 GCA_010014905.2 Druon quercuslanigerum
AAGAAAGATTGAAACTTTTAAACTCCACCTTTAAAAATTAAACATTACAAATAGAAATATTCTGCGTTAAGCAATTTTTAATCTAAAACGTTTGCATTTATATTCAAAAGGTTTACAGCTGAAAGTTTGAAAAATAAATGTTGCAATTTGGACAATTTAAATATGAACAATTTCAATTTTACAACTGTAACCTACATCATATTTAAATCTAAGTCTTTCAAAGTCAAAAACGTCTAATTAAATCGATTTAGAACTAAAAACTTTCAAACCCCTATAGGTTTAAAATTGAACAAGTTAAACGCTGAATCATCACAAATTGATCTTCTTGGAAAGTTCTAGATATTTAAAGGTCTTAACATAAAATTCTGAAGTCTCGAAAAGTGAGCAGAATACCAAATTTAGAATATTTTAATCTAAATTATTATTATTCGGAAATATTCAAAATTAAAAAACCTTAAGTAAATCAATATCCAAAAAAGATCAATTTAAATTTTTTAAGCGTATAGAATTTAAAAATCCGTAGGAACATATAAACGTTCCTTGCTGGAGCCATTTATTTAATTTAACACATTTTTAACACTATACCTAATTTCGTGTGGATGGGAGTTGTACCACGACATTTAGAATGATTTCTACTTAAAAATAAACAAAGCTGAGCATCTCAATCTAAAATGATTTGCTTTTCTTTTAATTAAATTATTTAGAAAAATTCTAAGGCATTTGTCATTAAATTTTGAACACTCTTAGTTCTTTTTTCAATAACGAAAATTGCTAACATCTTTTCAGACTACATGGAGCTATGAATAAAAAAATGTTGTTAATTAATTTTTTCTGATAAAAATCTCCTTTGCTCCACTGAGAATCGAACCGCAAAATATCCCATTGCCGGTCGGGTGATTTTCCCTTAATCTACTAGAGAGATCGATATAAGAATCCTTGTGCAGAAATACACGTATTATTTTTCGAGGTGTTACAAGTGAAATTTTGCAAGGGATCTGTATTATCATCAAAGAATAACGGAAATTCTTAAAGTTTTTCCAGACTAGATGGAGCTATGAATTCAAGATTGTCAAATTAAATTTTTTCTGAAAAAAGAAACAAAAAATTTAATTTTTTAAATGTTTGATTCATAGCTATATCTAGTCTGCAAAGACGCTAAGAATTTCCATTATTACCTGATTACTCGAAACATTTGACTTGTAACACCTGGCAAAATAATACGTACATTTCTGAAAAAGTAACTAATTCTCTTTAGTAGCTTAAGGGAAAAACACCCGACCGGCAAATCGAAGTTCTGTGGTTCGATTCTCAGCGGAACGAATTGGAAAATTTTTTAATTTTTAAATTTAATTGTTTTTCAATTAATTCCTTTCCTTAAACTTCTTCAAATTTATTCCAATTTTTCGGAAATCAATGGATTTTTTTTTCTTTCAAAATGTTTTCAATGCAGTTGAATTCTTATGAATTTAACTTGACTTGTTTTGAAGTCTTATGCATTTATCATGAATTTGTTACCCTTATAAAACAGGGACCTTATGACTGTGACAAAAGTACCCTTTGGTCCCTATATTTTATCCCATAGGGACTGTGAGGCCTGGTTTAATTAATGCCAGCGCTGGAGCTTTCGAGTGTATTATAGGACTCTCGGGTTTGTTACCGGGACACGTTCTCCGCGCTCGTGAGTTTTTGCTTAGAATATGACGATAATTAAATGTCTTAGTAAATAAAATTTTACGACAGTAAGTTGATAAGAAAAAACATGAATTTTATTAAACGTTTAAAGTATTTTTTCGGTTTACTTAGATTTAACTGTAGAATACATACTTAAATGTATGCTTAATGTATTTATTCAACTTAGAAAAACGCGAATATCTCCACGCTTATTAATAATACCATGGTTCTAGTTTCGGATATATTCGCGTTTTTCTAAGTCAGAGTCAAAATTATTATTTTCAGATTGGATTGGGAGATAGGGGAAAGATGCATAAGACGGAAACCCCTGTGTATTGTTGTATGATCATATTATATTCTTCATATACATTATACGTGCGTGTATGCCTGCTGAGCACCTTACTAATGAGTTACCAACTTTTTTTCAGCAATGCAAGTAAACGAAAAAAAATCAGATGAAAGTAAAAATAATTTTAGCATTTTAGATTGTGAATTCTTATATCTTTCTTAGAAGGTGCAATTCAACAGTTTGTGGTGATTTAAAACTATGAGTTGTTCTTATTTCATATAGATAATTTTCTCAGCTTTTAAACTGTGATGTTTTTAGTAACGTTTGTGATATTTAACAGAATAATGTAAAAACGTAAAAGATGTGTGTGATTCCTAAGATTCCGTTTTGGTAAGAAACGGTAGGTAAACGCGCATCCTGTTTTACGTTGAAGTAACAGCTTAGAAGTTATAGGTCAGGAATATCTGAGAGTTTATCAATATGAAAGATTTTCTTGAAACTGAGACAAATAATAGCATTAGGTAAGAAGATATTTGGTAAAATATTTTGTTGAATAATTTCAAAATTGTGGGAGATACGCAGTGGTGTATTATATATTAGTATATATTTTTATTCAGTATATATTAAGCGCAATAGATCATGGCTTATATTATATGATTCGGAATTTTCTGTCTACAGTGAATCATGCTTGTGGGATTTTCCCAAGTTGTAAATTGATTTTGTTAACCGAAATCAATTCAAATCGCACAGGGTAAAACCCACTTTGTTTTTCTCCCTCTTACTAAGAGAAATGATGAAATAGTATATAGTATATTATATCAAATAATATATTAAATAGTCATCAACAGTAATTTGATGTCATATACATGCTGGGAATTAAGGATCAATTTGCCGTGGATGATCAATTGATCAATGATCATCGATTTGATCAACGACAAAGCATCACATATACTCCAAATTTTGTAAATATTTGTGGCTTCATGTGAATAATAACGATTTCATAATAATTGCCATACATTTTCAGAAACTTTGCAGTTATATATTTAATTTTTCTGGCAACTTTACAGGAATTTTCAGTAAATTTCAAGAATTTTTTTGCGAATTTGACAAACTTTAATGTAAGAAATCGTTTTTACTTTTGAAGTTACTGGAGGTCGACAATTTTTGGAAAAAATGAGTGTGGGGTATGGTGTCTCGCTTTGAATTAAATACCCTATAAATTATGATTGAATTACATTATACCCTATATGTGAAGGCGCAAGATTTAATCAAAAAAGAATGCCAATATAAGAGCAGTTTCGGGGGTTTCCTCGAACTGGTTTTGTGGGCCAGCAGTTCTAGGAAGGACTAAACTAGACTTTCTTATATGGACGCTCTTGCGTAATTTTAATATATTTAAAATGCGTATAGAAGCAAATCATGATATTAGAAGTTTAATAAAATACTTCATCTATTCAAATCTAACTTTTTCATGCTTTAATTATTTAGAAATATGCTGTGAGTGTTTAATTTCTGTTAAAAACTTTTTGATCGATTTCCGCCAAAACACCGCCACTTCAGATGCGCTTTTCTCGAAAAACGGGTTGTTTCAGAGATCTAACTTCAAAAATGCCACTGCGACTCGTTTTTCAACATAAAGGGATTGTCTTGTACTTAAAACAGCAGGATTTTATTCATCCATATGATTGCATATGCAACCATAAGGGTCATTATCACGCGGACACCCACATATGGAACATTATTTCTCAAGTGTAACCACTGAAAAAATCGTAGTAGTCAGATCTAACAGTCAAACTGAGGCTAAGTGTTAAGCTATTGGATATTATTCGAGAAAAATTTGATCATTTGAATACATATCTACTGAAGGGAAGGGGCTGAAAATTTTGGGATTTTCGTGGATATCGCCTATTTTGTCGATTTTTAACTTTCCTATAGCAAAAATAAATACAAATTCGACCTTTAAAAATGAGTCAAAACCCAATTTAACTTTTTTGGTAAAAGGCATATTTTTGCAATTTTTGAGCTCTTTTAGGGTTTTCCGTTTAAGAGCTCTGGAGTTAAAAGTGCGATCTTTATTCCTAATGGCAAAAAAATGCCGTCTACACTGTAATTTTGATAGGTTTTTTTAATGTCCTTCTTTTTAACCGTAACAATAAAAAAATTAGCTTTTAAAATTTGACTTTTAGACCCAATGACCAATGTCATCAAGTCCCCTTCTGTGAAAAAATTTATTTTATATCTACATTATTGAAGTTCAAATATTTATTTTGTCCAAAAACAGTTATGATCAACGAAAAGCGCTCGAAAAACCCTGTTAATATGATACTAGACAACATTGTTTTCAAATATTATTATAAGAGTTACGAATCGCCAAAAAAGATAGTATAGTCGCAAAAACTAATCATCGATAATTTTCTAAAATAACTAATAAAAATTCCTATTTTTAATTTGAAAGTTCTTTGATGTACATTTTTACTTTCAATAGAAGAGTTAAAAATCGCCGAAATAGACGATATCAGCGAAAAACCCAAAATGTCCACCCCTCGATAAATATTTTTCCAAATGACAAAAATTTGTGTCCCTTGGTATAAAAAGTTTTCTTTTTAGTATGTATTTACATGATCAGAAAATACAGAGAATTAAATGAAGGTCGTAGAAAATTACATGTACATTCTAAATATTACTAATATTAAATAGTTTAAATTATTACGACAATGAACTTTCTTCAACATATTATATTTTTATTTTACATCTACATACCAAGAGCTCCAATTTAAGCCCCGAAGAAAATCGGACTGAAAAAAAGCTTTAAGCATACACATAGGGTGTGAAGAATCAAATGTCATTATTTTTTTAACCACTGCTATAAAAAGTAATATAACAGCGATTTTCGTTCATTATTGCAATTTTGCATTATTGCACAATTTTCTTATTATTTATTATTACAATTTTGCATACTCGATTCAAAACTTTTTCAACTTAAATCTGTTTTATTGGTAGGCTTATAAAATAAATTAGAATGATAAATTTTGGTATGCTTTTTTTTCAAATTATTATAAATTCTAATTTTTAATTTAAAAAGTTACCAAGATTGAAAAAATGAATTTATCAATCTTGTTATTTAAATGTCTCGCTGAATAAGCTATAGCACGTAATTTTAATTGCAATAACTTACATAATTAGATTAAAAAAATTATCTACCTCTCGAATTTTTTTGGTTCATTAAACTGAGGATTGAAATTTTTATTTACAATGAATCTCCTCTTTAAACGGGAGGAAAGTCTTATTGAATCATCCACGCCTGTTCAATTGCCGCATTTTTTTGCACATTTGTGCCTGCCTGTTAACGACAATAGGACACTCGAATGACTCATAGATTAATCTCGTATGAAGCTTGATAGGCCTAATTCGAATTAGGCGCTTCTAGCACTTATAATTAAAATTGTATCCGTAATTGAGTCATCGTACTTCTGTAATCGCTACACATTTTTCTTATAACTGCTTATAACTGAGACACATTCTCGGGACAATCAAAGAGAATCGAGTGACTCATGTTATTAATCTTGGATAAATCTTGATATATGGAAGGTTAGGATCTTAGGGAAGTCTCAATCGATACCAAACTATCTACTTGTAAATTCTATGGTTCCAATAATCGTTTGAGCATTAAGAGACAAAAGAAGAATTAAGTCTGGCGTTCTGGGATGATTTATTTTTTATTTTAAGGCTATATCATACCAGATCATACTTACATAAAACTTAACTTGCCGCCATTTTTTAAACTCAGGCCCATATAAAATGAGAAATCGAGATGAAAATTTGGGAAATTAAATAAAAGGCACTGAGGAACTGTGAGGTAGATTTTGGATATTAGATTGAAACTAAATTCTTCCTTTTCCCTTTAATGCAAAAATTATATAGTTGGAAGCAAGCACTTTAGAATGAGATAGTTTCGTATCATATCGTATAATGTTGTTATCGTTTTCGTATCTAAAAACATCTGTTATCAAATAATTGACAAATAAATGCTATCTTGATATTTTTATTGACAATAAGTGCTGTGCGGCGGAAATTTATAAATTGATAACTGTACTTGTAAGATTCCAATTTGATGTGTTAAGGAAAAACAAAATGCGAGTGCACAAGTTCAATAACTATATTTGTTTCGTGGACTTTGGGAAGTGTAGCATTTAATTACAATAATGTTTTACCCATAGAAAGTTTTTCCTTGTAACAAATTTTATAAAAGAATAGTTCGGATTATGGAAAATATACCACAGAGTATAATTAGTTCCAAGGTTCAGCGCTGTAGTTGCAATAATAAATAGAAGGGTAATTATTTTTCACTCTAAATAAGGCGGAAAAATCGATGTTTAGCGCACTGAGGTAGAAAATATTTAATAGAGAATTGCTAAAAGGTATTTTCATTTTTTGGGCCAAATGTTGATTATATAGAAAAATGTTTTCACAACAAAGTTTTAATTTATCTGAAAAATGTTGTAAGGGATAGTGTTTTTATAACATTCAAAATTTGCATGATGTAGAAAGTTTTTGATAGAAAAGCAGTTCGTTTAAAACAAACATATATTAGAAAGTTTTGAATCGAAAAATTAAAAAACTCTTTGGAAATATGTACTCGAATATAATATTATTTTAAATTCTCTTAAATCATTTAGATACATAGCATGCGCTTAAAATCCTCGAAACTAATAAAAAAATTAACCGAAATTGAAAAAATCAAACAATGAAATTAATGTATCGATGGTGCCTCCTTTATAATTATTACAACCACTAGAATTACGCAAATTTCTAATTACTTGCACCTAGCTTTTCCTCTACCTCTACTCATATCGACAGTCTACACTACTATACAGAAATAAAACTCCTCTCTTTTAGTATTTCGCAACAATAAGAATTAACGCACTCGCTTCCTGTCTCTACTGCAAGCAATACAAATATAAAATTCATTTTATCAGCAGCTTTTAAACCATTCAAACCTCTTGAGCCTCTTCAAACATTTCCCCCCTTTTTTTTAGAGAGATGAATCAAAAATAAAAACAAGACTAAAAAAACCTATTTCGAGATTATATTTTTGAATCTTCTGTAGTTGAATTATCACAAATTTAATCGATTTCCAATTACACGCACAAGCTTTTTTTGGCAATGAAAAATGTTTTGAATTTGCGAAAACTATTTGCAGCACAATACAACGCTTTTTTTATACATTTTAAAAATGCGTTTCCAACTTTGGAGACCACATTTTGAATTGTATCAGGTACGATTCGGGATTTTATCATTATGAACGATGTAGATTAAAAAAGGTTCAATTTTGAAGGATTACAGCTCTAAACCAATCAATTTAAAACGCTTTTATTGTATAAATCATAGAATTGTATATTTTTTTCTGGCGAATTTCGGTGTCAATAGTCCCATCTCTTTCCTCCTGAAATTCTTACCGAAAAAATCGAGCTACTGACACTGAAATTTCAGTATTTTTGTATTTCAATTTGCATTTATTCAAAAACTCCAACTTTTTTGTACAAATATTCTTTTTTATTTAGGCAATTGGAACGGATACGTAATTTGAACTACTTCTACTTTGAAAATTCTAAAAATACAAATGAATAAAATATTGATATAATTCTGTTGAAAATAATAAGTAAAAATAAACTTTTATGCTTTTTTTTAATGCACTTAAAACAAAATTACTATAGATATTTGTAATTGAAGAAAAATATTCCGTTCATTTAAACTTTCAGAATTTCGTGCACATCTGTTTTAAAAAACTATTAAACTCCATCCTTTTAAAATGTTATAGTACCTTATTTTTTAACCAGGAATTGATTATTTTAGATTTTAGTTGTTAATTGTTATTTTCATTTTGATTTATTTAAAAATGTCCAATTTAGAAGGTTTAGTCTAAAATTATTCAATTCCGAACACCTTTAACTTCAAATCGTTAGATTTCGACATTGTAAAATAGTAAACAAATTAAATCTGAAACTAAACAATTTATAATGTTTGAATGTATCATTATTCAATATCTGCCACTTCCAATCACATGATGTGTTAATCCCAAACATTTTTCATTTGAAAATGGTTTTAAAAATTTATATTTGAAATATGGGAAATCTATAAAATTACCCTCTTCTCAAGTAAAGAGGAACAAGCTTGAACAATTTTTATTTGCAGACCTGCAAGTGTAGATTACTTCAGTACTAAGCAAATCAAACTAAGATTCTATTCTTGTTCAATTAAAAATTTAAAGTTTTCAAAATCAAAATTAAAACATTTTATATTATAATTTAAAGCACTAAAAATTAATAATTTAGAACAGAAACATATTAAAAATTGAATTATTTCAATTCATAATAGCTTGAAATTTTGAGCCTAGACAAAACTGAAAAATTCCGAAAAAGCATTTAAAATTTATTTTTCTGACATAAACAAACAAAAATTTTTGAGCAAGAAATTATTTTTGCAAATTGACAGAATAAAAAGGAAATCATTTAATGACTAAGCGTTAAATATTAGATTATTTTTAATTTTAGAAAGCTTGAAATTGAATATTTAAGCTGAATATTTTCCAAAATAAAAAAAAAATTGTTAATTTAAACGACTCCAAAGAGTTATTTATAATCTAGAGTACCAGAATGATATAAATAGAATAAATTCCCTATAATTTCCAGTTATCTTCTCTTCTATTAACCTCATAGCTTTTAGCCTTTCGAAACCATAAATTTAACTCATCTCGTTTCCTGTCTCTCTTCCGAACGATAAAAATAAAATACACTTTATCAGTGGCACCTTTTAAACCTTTCGAACTGTTTCAAACCTCTCAAACCTCGACAGCCTTTTGTCCCTTTTTTACCGACCGAGGCTTCGAAAATAAAAATAGAAGACTAAAAAAAGAAACCTAATTCAATGGGATATTATTTCGAGAATATATTTTAGGAATCTACAAGGGTCCCTACTAACTACAGTGTTGATTAGCGATTTGACACTTATCTATCAGGTGCATTAAACTCTGTGAAAATCTAAAACAAACATTTAATGATCCTTTTTTATCGACAGGGGTCTCAGAAAACAAAAAATAAAAAGGAGCATATTTGGGAAATCCAAAATAAGAATACGTTTTGGGACTAGGAGTGTCTCACCTTGTGCTGATGTTTGACGAGATTCGCCCTGACGTCTTCCTCCCAGGCGGCCGGCAGGGCGCTGTCCGGGAATCTTTGCACCCAGACTCGCTGGAAGTCCCCGAAAATGCTCATATCCCTTGAGCCAGGGGTGAGTTTTCCCCCGTTTTTCCAGGTTTTAGAAGGAAATCGAGAAAAGAATCACACACTAGAAACTGAGTACATCGCAGCTACGAAATCGCACAGGCGCGATGACGACAATCGCCTACACGCACAGTACGGAGATTCCAAGACTCCAGAGGAACCGACCACTCGCGACACTCAGATTATTTCCAGGATCAGACAAGACACCATCGACGAAGCGGGGTCGAGTTTTTTCGTGAATTTGGTTAAAAAGGCACGAAAAACGAGAGAGAACGAGCGTCATACGGGCGCTGTCACCTTACCGACATCTTCTATCCTGTGTTCTGCCTTGACATCTCTGGCTCTGCGTAGGTGCGTATCGTCACGCCTGGCCACAAGGGGCCCAATGTCCCTAGGCAGGGCTGTAATTAGACAATTTATTTTTAGGGTTTACTGCTGCCCATTCATCATTTATAATTTACAAATAATTTTGATCAGTACAATTTTTATATGATGTACTAGCAAAAAAAAGTTTCGCTACAGCACGCTATTTCAATTTGAGTTACTGTAAAACATAATTATTAAACATAAATTAAAATAAATATTAAAATATTGACCTGCCTATACGAATGTATAAAATCATCAATTTTTTTTTTAATAGGTATTCCTTAATGATTTGCAAATGAAGATCCTTTCATTTTTAATAGTTATAATTTAAAATGATGCAGTTTTGAATGCTTTTTTAAATAGTTAAACTTTTGAATGATTCCTAAATTTTGGTAATTTTCAGGATCAAAATTCAAGATGTCAATTCCAAATCATCCAAATTGAAGATATTTTGCATATAAATCATCAAAATTTTAAAGATTTACAATTGTAAATTAAATAAATTTTAAACCGTTACACTTGAAAACTCTTGAATTTTATAGATGTATAAATAAAAAATATTAAATCACACATATATTGTATTGATTAATTATTAGTGCAATACGTATACTGAATCATTTTATATTGAGGGCCGCTCAGAAAATACGTCACTCTAGTGGGTGTGGGTGTGTGTGTTTGAGGGGGGAGGGCAACTCGAGTTTTACGTTATTGTTAAAGTTATCACAAAATTGAAAATTTTTCAATTTTGAAAATATTCCTGGCGGACCGAATGAACGGAAAGTATACGGATATGATATATACACCCTGTTGAAAATTCCTATATAGAATCCTGTATAGAATCCTACAGAGGAACTTTGCAAGAACCTGTACTTGATCCTATGAGGGTTTTGCCGTATGACTCCTTCAAGGAAAAGTGAGAAGGATCTTATGTAGGTTCCTGTATAGTGTCCTGGTCATCGTGAAATTGCTGACGTAGGATCATACCAAGGTACTTTAGAGATTCTTATACAGGAAACCATACGCATACAGGAATAATTTTCATGTATACATAAAATGATACAGGATATTACTAAGGTTCATACACAGAGAGGCCTGTGCAGGGAAACATTTTATTTAAGACTTAATTTATATTTATTTATAAATTTCCACATCTCTGAGGATTCGAACCCTCGAACTGCTGACTCTACAACAGTTTCTATACAGAAACCAAGAGTGCGTAAACACGCGCAGCCATCGAGGCTAATCAATATAGGAATCTTACAATTTTTAGCCACTCATCCGACGAACTCGAACCACACATACGTAGTCAGCCATTTCAAGATGACCATGAAACTATACAGGAACCTACATAAGATCCTTGTCATTTTTCCTTGAAGGAGTCATACGTCAGAATCCACATAGGAACCCTTATGGGATCATGTACAGGTTCTTGCAACAAAAACTTTTTAAAAACAGCAAGATGGGCATTCTAGATGTAGTTTCTACGTTAAGTTTGCCATTAGAATCTTACGGAGTAATTGCAATAGTTTTTTTTTTTGCAGCGTTAAAAGAGAAAAAAATACAATACCTGTCATTAACATAGGCTGACGGCAACTTCAAGCGCATCTTCTTTCAGTAGCAGCAAACTACTTATGCGACTATGGATGCGCTTGTAGCCCCCTGTAGCAGAAGTTATGACATCTAAAAAAAATTTTAACGCTGCAAAATAACTATTGCAATTACTCCATGATATTCTAATGGCAAATATAACGTAGAATCCGAATTTCAACAAGTTAAATGCCTATCTTGCTGTTTTTTAAAGTCTTTTTTGCATGATACGGAAGGGATACTATATGTGGATACTATAAAGGTACGCTGCAGAGTATATTTTCCGCTAATTCGATCCGCCAGGGAAAGAATAAAAAATTATGAAATTTTCAAATTTTATATATTTAAATAATGTCATTTGGAACATATTTTTGTTTGAATATTTCAATTTTCAAGATTTTCAATTCATTTTTTTTACTTTTAACGATTTGCAAATTAAAGTTTTACTATCATTAAGAGTTACAATTGAAAATTATTCAATAATTTTAAAGAAATATAAATAGAAATGATTAAATTTGGATGATTTTGAAAATCAAGAGTCAAGTTTTCAATTCTAAATTGATGAAATTGCAAATGTAAATTATCAAAATTACAGAAAAACTCTTCAATTTTAAAAGAGTTACAATAATTTAAAATTCTGAAATTTTAAAAGTTATAACAATAGAAAATTCTTCAATTATGAAAATATAGAATTACAAATTATTCAATTTTCAAGTTTTATATATTTAAGGACTTTAATTTGAAACATTTTTACATTCACGTCATAATAAAAGACATTGGTTTTATGTGAAAAATGACTTTCGCGGATTCCATCAAATATCGACGTTTTGAGGCCCCTGAATCCGATAAAATACGTAGTTTTCACACGGTGTCTGTTTGGCGTTGTCGTTGTCCTTGTGTTGTAGTCTATAAACACGGTATCATTAAAAAAAATTATCCGATTGGAGCAGCCTTTGGCATACTTTATATAGATGTGAAAAGATAGGACATTTTCAAAATTCTTAAGAGAATTTTTTTCAAAATTTAAAAATATAATGTACGATCATTCCTAGTACTCGGAAATACGAGCAATTCATGCTTATGATTTTTTTGCAAAAAAACAAAATTGTTAGAGATGTAGCATTTTCAAAATTCAAAAGAACAAACGAAAATTAACATTTTAATCAATCCGCGCATGATTCGAAAGAAAAGTCAAGAGATGAAAAGCGTTGTTTTTTGTAATCCCAACAAGATTATCATAAATTAATCATAAAATAATAAAAAATAAAAAAAATGCATTTTGCGAAAAAACTATGCAGCAAGATACAAAAGAGACAAGGAAAAAATTATGCTCTTAAAAAGATCTACAAATATGTTACAAACAACTTTTCTATATAACACGTATTTTTTGTTTTATTCGTAAAAAACAAAATTGAAAATGAAGAAATTAAATTTTTGGACAATCAACAGAAGTTATGAAAAAAGTGAATAGACAAAAGTTGCTTTTCCAAAAAAGAGCTACAAATTTGTTAAAAATAATTTTTTACGGGCGCGCAGTTTTCGTTTCAATCATAAAAAATTACATTAGAACAAAATTTTTTGCTCGAAAAACGACAGTTTGAGCGCGCCTTGGGCGTGCGTCTGTTGGATCTCATGCTTCGAGCTCGATAATGGGTTACCTTGCGCTTTGCGCTCGGATATTTATTCTTTGCATTTGTAATGCTTGAATGAAACTTTATAAAAAAGATTTCTTTTAGATCGCAGTATTTATATGTGTCTTCATATTCTGAATTTTTTACTTAATTAAGTAATTAAGTTCTCGTGACACTCGCGCCACACGCTCGATTTTTGACAGACATTTGTAAATTTATATTATCTGAACTACCTTAAAATAAATAAAAAACTGCAATTTTTTTTCAGGCATTTTTCTGTATCTCGCTGTGTTATATTTTTCGATATTTAAAGTATCATGTGTCTTTTGGTGTAATATTAGAATTTTCGATTTTCTGCCGGCTACTTTCGATAAATAAAAACAAAATGACGGAACCTATGGAAAAATGTTTAAAAGAGATTTTGCAGAATTTGCCAAAAGATATCCTTTCTCTTCAAGACTTTTTTTCGTATTTTGCGTCGTTTGGTTAAAATTTGAATGTTGTGGTGTCAAATTTCGACAATTCGAATATTTTCTAAATTATATAAATGATGAGAATGTAATAAGTTATAAAAAATTTGTACCACTTTTTTGGGTAAAAAACTTTTGTCTATCTTTTTGTTTTTATATCTTTCCTGGGGTTTCCACAAGTTTTTCATTTTAATTTTTTATTTAGTTTTTATGATTAACACCAAAAGTACACGTTCCATCAAAAACTGATTCCTAATAAATTTGTAACTCTTTTCGGGTAAACAATTTTGGTCAAATTATGTGTTTTCATAACTTGCGTCGTTTTTCCCATTTTATTTTTTTATTTTCCACGTTTTTTCTCCGAATAAAACAAAAACTACGCGTCCTATCAAGAAGTGAATATTAGCAAATTTTCAGATCTTTTTCCGTATAAAAATTTTTGTTTCTTCATCTTATTTCGTATATTCCTTATAAATGCTATAACTCTGATAATTTTCTACTAATCGAAAAAGGGTAATAGGTTCAATAGTTTTTATTTCTGAGTGCTAAGAATATCCGTACATATAAATCTAAAAAAATGGTCCAAAAAATTGGTTAAACGCGTTAACATTTTTTTGTATTCAAAATGGCTAGTTAATGAAATTGCCCTTTCTTTTAGGACCTGAAAAAAATGTACTCAAGATCGATTTGAGCCGTTCATTTTTACCGACAGACAGATGACATCGTAAAAACTTGATTGTCGGCTTTATGGGGTCTCAAAACGCGGAGATCCGTTTCAAAAACTGTGGTTTCAAATTTCGGAAATTTCTAATACTTTCTCAATCATAAATGATAAGAACGTAGAAATTAATAGAAAACAATCTGCCCGCTGCACGGGCATATTCTCAAAGCACGCTACGCGCGCGTCTTGTAAACTTGAGCGCGCTTAAGGCGCGCGACTGTTGGTTCTCGCGCTGCGCGCACGATAATTACTAATCTCGCGCATCGCGCTCAATGATGCATTCACCTCGCGCTAAGCGTTTGGTTTTTGTATTTTCCCCCACATTTTTACGCAGGTCTCTCTTCAGTTAAAGCGATCTTTTCTACATCATGTTCAACTCTATTATATCAAATGTTTATTATATTTATTTCTGTACCTCGGTCTGGGGCTGTTTATTCAGATATCGCAAAATGAAGACAAATCTCCTTTTTAATGATTACTTTAATATTTGTTTCTCAGTTCGCATTAAATTTTATTCTTAGCCATCATGTAAATTGTAAATCATTTCAATAAATTTATATTATTACCATACATGATATGCATTGGTATTGAAACAAAAATATTTTTACTGTCTTATTATTATCATCAAATAAATGCGCATTATATTAAAATAAAAATGATTACTAAACATTTTACTGCAACTTCTGTCGTTTTTCCATCAATCTAATTTGTTTATGTTCAATGTAGATGTAACTTAGGCGAAAAATTTTGGTAAATAAGATGTTATTGTAGTTTATAATAAACCGGTAGATATTTTTTGGTCAAAAAACGTTCGTATTTTAATTTTGTTCGTTTGCTGTGTCGTTTTTCCAAAGGTTTATTTTTTTACTTTTTAATCTTATTTTTTACGATTGAAAGAAGATCTAATCGTTCTATCTACAAATGATTAATAAAAAAATTATAGATCTTTTTGGGGTGGACAACATTAGTCTGTTCATTTCAGTTCGTACCTTGTGTTGTTTTTAGAAAAATTTAATTTTTTAATTTTGAATGTTATTTTTTACGTCTAAAATAAAAACTGCGTGTCCTATCAACAATTATTATTGACAAATTTGAATAAGTTTTTGATATTTTTTGCAAGAGCAACTTTTTTTTACTTATTTTTTTTCATAGCTTGTGTCCTTTGTCCAAAAGTTTAATGTTTTATTTGTAATGTTGGTTTTTACGACTAAAAACAAAAACTGTTCATCCTATCGAAAAGTGATTAGTGACTTTGTAGATCTTTTCAGGGAGCGCAATTTTATTTAATTCAATTTTTTCGTATCTTGCATAGATTTTCCGCAAAATGGAATTTGTGATTTTTCATTATTTCTTGCAAGATCAAAATTTGAATTTGAATTTAATATATTTAATTATTTCATTTTTATTCAATTAATTACTTAAGAATTTAGTTTAATTTTTAATTTAATCTTGTCAGGCTTGCTTTTTTGGATTTTGAAAATCCTATAACTCTGATCATTTCCATTCTATCGAAAAAGTCATAAGGATAAATACTTCAAGTTTCCGAGTAGTATAAGAAGCCGTACATAGAATTTTTAAAGTTTGAAAAAAATAATCTTAAATATTTTAAAAATGTGCTCACTTTTTGAATTTTCATCCAAAATAGCTGGTTTACGAACTTGTATGTATGTAAAATTGTATGTAAAAATGTTTATTAAAAAAGGGTCTTCGTTATTAATCATTTTTAGATAGGATAAGTAGATTTTCTTTTAATCGTGAAAAATAATATTAAAAATCAAAAACTTAATTTTTGAAAAAACGAAGCGAGACGAAAGAAATGAAAAGACAAAAGTTCTTCAACCAAAAAAGATTTACAAGTTTTGTTATAAACTCTTGTTATAAAAATATATTATAAATAAAAAAATTGGCTTTTTGGAAAAACAAAACAAGCTATAATAATATTTTTGTTATCAAAGTTTTTGCTAAATTATATTTACCAATTTGCTTTGAACCCCTTTACGTCCGGATGTGTATTTTTGGTTTAAACCATAGAAAATAACGTTGAAAGTAAGCAAATTATTTTAATAAAAAAAACGACACAAATTGCAATAAAATCTTTAGCAATAATTTTCTGTTATAGAATTCGCCCTTTCTGATCAAAACAAGACAATGGAAATACTTATGTTTCAATTCCAATGCATTTTATGAATTGTAATAATAAAACTGTACACTTATTGAAATTATTGGGGATACTACCTTACAGTATACATATAATGATCCTACAGTAGATAATCCTTAATTATAATCAAAAGTATAATTAAAATAATCAATTAAAATTTGACTAAATTAACACGTGTCATGTCTTGACAATCATTTACATTAAATTAATTATTCAATATCCATTAGTATTTTTAATGAATGCTTATCTACTGTAGGATCATTATCTACTGTAGGGTGGTCTCCCCTACATTTTTCAGGGTAGTCTCATGTAGCTGAGAATAAAAATGTATGCAAAATAAAGAGCAAATAATAAAGTAATCATGAAAAATATAATTCATGCATTATTTTACAATATCTGAATAAGCCAGACCGACCGAGTATCAGACCGAGATACAAAAATGAATATAATATACATTTAACATAATAGTTTTGAACATAATGTAGAAAAGTTCACATTTTTTACAAAATCGAGTACGAAGCACGAGACGCGTGATGCGAATGTGTTCGCTAAAGCCGAAAGAGCTTTAACAAGAAGGAACTCACAATCACCAAATTACAGTTGTCGATGTGTCGTCCTTTAATTTGAAAAGACCTGTGCACAAATATGTGGGAAAATACAAAAACTAACCGCGTAGCGCGAGATAAATATATTATTGAGCGCGAAGCGCGAGAACGAAAAGTTGTGCGCCCTAGGCGCGCTCAAACTCTTTCATTTTAACGATTTGCAATTGAAAATCCTTCAATTTAAAAGATTTACAATTAAAAACACTTTAATTTTAACGATTTATAATTAAAATTTCTCCAATTATAAAGAGTATTAATTAAAAATTGTTCAATTTTAAAGATTTATAAATAAAAATACTCAAATATTAATGATTTTGACGATCGAAAGTCAAGTTTTCAAATTCAAATCATAACTTTTAATCGTATATTTTTACATGCTAATCATATTGAGAAGGTATTGTTTTTATGTGGAAACTGGCTATCGTAGATTTCTTTGAATCTCCACGTTTTGAGACCTTCTGAATAACACAAAAAAACCGTTTTACAATGGTGTCTGTCTGTCGTTGTCATCATCTCTATACGGGATAACTCTGGAACAACAAATCGGATTTTATTGTGCTTGGCCACACGCGTTTAGCAGCCAAAAAGAAAGTTAAATCATTTTCAAAATTTTCGTTCCATTTTTTGCAACATGTAAAAATTCTATATACGGAAGTTCGTAGTTTTGGAAAACTCGAAAAGTTTATCCTAATTACTTTTTTCAATGAAAAGAAAATGAGCAAAGTTATAGCATTTTTAACAAAAAAAAAGGGGACGAAAATGAAAATTATATAGCAAAAAACGCACGACATAAAAAAAGTAAATGGAAGGAAAACGGTGCTTTTTGAAAGTCTTACAAGATTATCATAACAACTTTTTGAACTTTTTGGAAAATTGAAAATTTTGGTGGTAATCACCAAATAATGAAAAATAAGAAATTCCATTTTGCGGTCAAACTATGCGAATATACGAGAAAAGATAAATATATCAAATATGTGCACCTATAAAAGGTCTACAAAGTTGTTATGAATCACGTTTTATAGGATAAGTACTTTTTATATTATTTCGTAAAAAGCGCCATTAAAAATCAAAAAATTAAACTTTAGGAGAAACGTCACAAGCTAAGAACGAATATAATGAGACAAAAGATGTTTAACCAAACCAGTGCTACAAATTGTTTATAAATTGCGTTTTGACAGGATACGTGGTTTTTGCTTTATTGGTTAAAAAAAACATTGACATTTTTTCAATATGATTCTTGGACAAACGACACACAGCATGAAAAAAATGTAGTGAAAAAAGTTTTTCGTCCAAAAACGAGCTATGAATTTGTCATGAACAATTTTGTTATAAGACGCGTAGTTTTTGTTTTAGTCGTAAAAAAAAAAACGTTAAAAATAAGAAAATTATATTTTGTCGAAAACGACACAAGGCATGAAAGAAGTGTTAAAAACAAAGGATCTACACAATTTTTATGAATAATTTCAAGACAAAACGAGTATATTTTCTTTTAATCTTTAAATAAAAGATTAAAAATGAAGAAAATATAAAAATAAGGGAATAAAAATACGAATGTTTCAATATCAATGCATATTATGAATTGTAATTATATACATTTATTGAAATGATACATAGTTCAGCGTAGCTAAAAGTAAAATTTAATTCCAAATAAGAAACAAATATTAAAGTAATCATGATTGTAATTATATAAATTTATTGAAATGATACATTGTTCAGTGTAGCTAAATATAAAATTTAATTCCAAATAAGAAACAAATATTAAAGTGATCATGATAAATACAATTATAATATATTTTTTAATATCTGAATAAGCAGCCCTGAATCAAGCCTAATCATTTGATTTGGTGGTGCTCAAAAAATACGCAATGCGATTGCGCATGCGTGTGTGGGGACGGGGGAGGGGGGGGGGCAACTCGAGCGTTACGCTAATGTTAAACTTGCACTACATTCATCAGCATTACAGAGTTTTCAAATTTTCAAAATAAAAAACTATTCACTTTTAAAACATTTAAAATAAATCAAAGTTCTCCATTTTTTAAGATTTACAATTGAAAATTCTTCAACTTTGATAATATGGAATTACAAATTATGCAATTTTAAAAATCCATATATTTAAGGAATGTAATTTGGGACATATTTTTGTTTCAATAATTCAAATTTGAAGATTTGCAATTAAAAATTCTTCAAATTTGACGTATTGGAATTTAAAACTCTTTAATTTCGAAATTGTACAATTAAAAAATCTTTAATTATGATTTAATTTTAAAGATTTATAAATATAAATTATTAAATTTTGATAATTTTGAAAATCAAAAGTCAAGTTTTCAATTCCATGTCTCCCAAATTGATTGTTGTAATAGGTCTCTTGCATGTCGCACTCTTGAGTTTTGACGGTAATTTCTCGTGTGTACCCATATTTTCTAGGATGAACCTCAAGAATTTGTCCTGAAGGCCATTTTGAAGATGGATATCGCTCTCCATTATTAAGACTATAGAACCCTTCTGCAATAAAGGAGTAGGCTGATTCCATTTATAAATGGTCTGGTAGCATTGAAGGCGTTGAACTTTGATCTCTGCAAGGGAAGGTTCAGGAAAGAAGTTGAGTGGACCTAGTGATGGGACATCGATATCGTAACATCGAAAACATCGATGTTTTGCTTTCGATTATCGATGTTTTACAAATCGATGTTGCCTTATCGAAGTCGATGTGTAAATATCGATATAAAGTTTCGATGTCGATGTTTTTCACATTTTTTAGATTACTGTTTTTTCTGTTTT
>JAAAKG020031844.1:0-19556 GCA_010014905.2 Druon quercuslanigerum
AATAATAGAAAAGACTCAATCACATAATTTTAAAGTAAATCATAAATTTATGTTACTTAATTGAGAGCAATAAAAATTAAATTTTTATATAAATCATTATTGTAAAAAATAGAGAGTAAATAATTAATTAATCAGTTTACAACATAAAAAACAATAAACAATTATTTTCATTAAAACAAAAATAAATTTTTATTAAACAAATCATAGCCAATATTTATTTATTTATGTAGCCTTACAATAAATAATCAAATGATAGCACTTCATAGAAAAAAAATAAAATTCAGTCTTTGCATAATTTAATATTGTTAAAAAGAGCAATAAGCTAATAATAATTAATCTCATTCAAATAATGTTGACATTATTTTTTTTTTAATTCGAGAAATTAAATTATATGTGCATATAATTTAGAAAATTAAATTTAGATACTCATTTCCCAACATCACCAAAAAAAAAATAATGTAAAATTGTAATAGAGATATTTTAAAGAAAAAGTAAATTATTATTATAAAAAGAATAGCCAATATTCAATTCAAGTTTGAAGTAAATTTGCGTTACCTAATTTAAAAACAATTTAAATTAACTCTTTATGTAATTTGATATTGCGAACAAAATTAATCAGCTAATAATTAATTAAACTTTTTACCGCATTAAAATAATTAAACTATTATTTTTATTAAAAAATTCACATAATTTGCACTTTATATTTTTCTGAAAATTTCAAGTAATAATAATCTTTTAACCTAATTCCACATCACACTAAAAAAAATACAGAAATATATGAACTGAAGCTATTTTGTCATTCATGTGGTAGAATATATATATAAATAGAAAAAAGTAGAACATCTGAGACTGGATGAGAAATATAGAAAAATTATAAAAATACATTTTATCTTGTATTTTCAGAAAGTTAATCAAAACAACTAACATACATAAATTTAAAATTCGGAAAAAAATATTATTAATTTTACTTAATTAATGTGTATTTTACTTATCAAATAGCAAAAATAATGTTAAATAAATTTGAATTTTCTACTAAAAAGAAAACTATTTTTTAGTTTAAAAAAACTAATTTTCAGTCAAAGAAAAAACGAATTTTCAACAAAAGAGTTTAATTTTTAACCAATTAATTAAATTTTATTTTATTATTGTTACAAAAAATAAATGTAGTTCTCGAAAAAGCTAAAACTAAACTCGATTTTTAAACTACTTACAACTAAATTATAAAAATATATATTTTTTAGTAAAAAAAATATCAACATATAGCCAAATAGCAGATTTGTTAATTAAGATTGTTTAAACAATTATCTATTTTTACTGAATGATCAAAAATGTTACTTAGGTTTCATTATCTAACAATATATTATCGATTCCGCAGAGAAAATTTATTTATTCCATTATAAATACCTGATATGGATAAGCGTTAATAAAATTTGTTTATAAAACAATAAGTTATTAATTAATTTTCAATAATTCAACTAAAAAATTTTATTTTTCATAGGTGATGAGCGAGTAATTTCCTTCTCGTTTCACACACTTGCATTAATTATAAATAATAATTAAATTATTATTGTTCTCAAAATAATTAAAATTGTAACAAAATAGTTATATTTGTAAAGAAATAGCTGAATTTTGAACAAGATTTTGAAGTTTAAACAAAAAGATACTGTTTTTCAACAAAATAATTTAATTTTTAAACAAATAATTAAAGTTTCAAACAAAAAACATTAAACCAAGCAGATGATTTTTTTTAATAGGTGAAATTTCACTAAAATATAAAATTTTTATCAAAAACTCGGTCTTTTTATGCAAACAATTGTATTTTTTAATATACGAAACATTTTTAAATTAAAAAAAATTAACGAAAGAGATGAATTTTTCACTAAAAAGATAAATCGTTAAAAAATGAATTTTTAACAAAAGAGTTCAACTTTCAAACAAACTTAGAATTTTTAATAAAAAATAAATAACTTGTCAACAAAAAATGCTATAGCCGTTATTTCAAAGAAAAAAATATTTGAATTTTTAAATAAAAACAGTTAAATTGAAAAAAAAATAAATAAAAATAAATTTTTCAACCCGAAAAAACGAATTTTCAACAGAAAAGCTGAATTTTCAATAAAACACATAAATTTGCAAACAAATAGTAAAAATTTTGACTTTTTAACAACCTAAAAAAGCCAATAAAATAAGTTTTTAATAAAGTAGTACAAATTTTAACCAAGTGGTTTAATTGTTTACAAAAAAGGAGAATTTTCAAAGAAAAATCAAACTTTTAAATAAAACCACAAATTTTCAGTCAATTAGTAATAATAATAAGACGTTAAAAAAACTCTTGATACCATTTTTACGCCTTGTGAATAAATTAAAAGAATTTCGAAAGTTTTGAAATCTCCCTAGCTCCACTAAAACTTTTTTTTTTATTTCTTGTGAGTTTCTATCACCAACAGAAAGAATGGGAGGGGTACCGTTTTGGAAAAAACAAACTTTTAATTTTTTTAAATTATTGATCTTGAGTTGTTATGCAAAAAATGTCGATAAGGTAGGAATCGGCTAAGTATTACATGGCCTTAAAGTTATATAGATATTTCGATGAGTCGTATTCTTGTTTTGTTTATTACAACTGCCTGGAGCTTTTGCAATCGACTAATAACAAGAGATTAATGAAGCCATAAATAGTAATTATAAAAAAATCTAGAATGAACTGTGTGATCCCGATTCCCTACTAAGAGGGTCCAATATTCTAACCCATGAAGCTGAAAATTCCGGTGCAGGATCCTCGGAGGATCCTGTTCATGTTGCTGGATTAAATTTGGATCAACTTAAACATTTAATTTAAAAAAAATTTAATTTACACTAAATAACCTTTAAATAACTTGGATTTTTTCAAATAAAGATGATAAAATGTGGAAAATTAAAAAAAAATGTAGAAAATTCATGTGCAGGATCTTCGGGGGATCCTGCACATGTTCTTGGAAATGATCCTGCACAAACCTACACACGAAACTGTACAAGTAATCTTGTCGCTTTCTGAACAGGAATTTTTCGCCAAATTGAAAAAAATTTCCAAATTTCACACGAACCGTCAAGATTACCTACACAAGTTCGTGTGCAGAATCAAATCCAGAAACATGTCCAGGATCCTCCAAGGTTCCTGTAGAGGAATTTTCAAGTGGGCAATACTAAATATAATATTTATTTTTAAAAATCATAGTTATTTAGAGTTAACTTAATGCCAATCAAAGTTTTTAAAACTAAAATAATTAAATTAATTCAAATTCAATGAATTTAATTTTCAATAAATTTAAATTTAATTAATAAAGATAAATCTGCAAAGTTCCAGGGGTACACAAAAAAAACTTTATGATCCTTCAAGTATTTTATAAAATCGAGAAAAATAACCAAGTTGTTAAATATAAGTTGAAATTTAGTATGAGTTTTATTAAAAATAAACCAGATAGTTATTAATTAAAAAATATTATCAACAATGTCGAATATTTTAACTCTTTTAATTTATGAATTTTCTGCATAAAAAAATTTGCTTTTAAATGTTTCTAATCATTACTGATAGAAGAGAACACCTAAAGTGTTAAATAATAATAAATTAATAATTTAAAGCTTTTTAATAATTATGAAAGATTTGAGGAAGTTATTTTTTTCACAATTTCTGGGAAAATTTTACATAGTTTAGTTTTTATTTAAAAATTTAATTTTTCAAAATTTATACAAATTTAATGTGAACTTAATTTTTTAAGGTATCAAGAAAATGAAAAAAAATGTTCTCAAAATTAATGGGGAAAATTGAATCATTGTTTTGTAATGAATTCTAAGGGCAAATTGAAAAATATTACCAAACCTTTTTAATTATTTCCTAAATTTTTTACAAGTGTTTAAAAGATTTTAAAACCAAATTTTGCAATTATGCCATATTAAATTATTTCAGAAAAAATTTGAGAAATTTTAAAATATATTCAGAAAGTTTTGAAAGGATTCAAAAATAATTAAAACATGTAAAGCTTTGTTTAAGAATTTTGAAAGGTTTCTAGGAAAAATTTAAATAATTTTTTATTTTGAAAAATTAATTTAAAGAGATTATTTTAAAAAGTTTTAAAAAGATTTCAAAATATTTCTAAAATTTTCAAAGGAAAATAACACTAATTTTTAAGCAATTTTTCAAATCTTGCAAAATTACAAAAAAGGAGGAAAAATTTCTATAGCGTTTTAGGATTTAGAAGGTTAAAACAATTTTATTTTAATTTAGTGATTTAGAAGGTCTGACAAGATTTTAAAAAAATTTCCTAAGATTCTTCTGAAAACATTAAATGATTTTTTATTTTGAAAAATAATTTTTAAGACAAAATCAAAAAATTAGTAATGATTCCAAGAAATATTTAAAGAATTAAAGAGATTAAAAAAGAATTTTAAACTTTAAAAGATCTTTAGAAATTTAAATTTTTCGAAAATTTATGAAATATTTCTTGGTTTTATGACATCTGAAATATTCAAAAACCTTTTTTAAATTTTGTCAAGAAATTTATAAAAATTATATTTATATAAATTTAAAAACAAACTGATAATACTTACTTGTTCTAAATATTTAGGATTTAACTTCAGTTCGAATTAAATTGTTCAAAAAATTTTAAGAAATAATTATTCATTTGAAATTTTTATTTTGTATTATTATTAACATTATTTTGTATTCTTTATGATATTCAAAAAAAGTTTTTAATTTTTTAAGCTTTTCTAAACCGAACAGTTAAAAAATATAAATCCTCGCTGTGAATTAAAATTACAATTTTTGACGTCATAAGCTATTACATGCCCTTAAGCTCAACAGATAGTGTTATACTTATTCAAATCCTACCTTACCGATATTTTTTTAAATACAAATTTCACACGAAATGAAATATCGAGTTGTAAGTTTCGTAAAATGAAGTATAGGGACTAAATAACGTTAACTCGTTAATAATATTAACTTTTAATTACATAAAAATGTAAAAAATTACAAAAAACTGTTGAATTTTTTAGCAATTTTAAACATTTATTAGTATACAAACGTATCTTAGTCCCTTTCTTAATTTTCCCGAACTTTCAGCTTGATATATCATTTTGTGAAAATGAAAAAAATGTCGATAAGGTAGGAATCGGAAAAATATAACATGCCCTTGTTCTTGCCTAATAATATTAGTTATGTATAGCATATTCCAGTTCTTCACTGGCAAGAATTTTTAAAATAAATAATGTCTGTCGTTTGAAAGTGTTTATAATTTTAAAAGAAAATGGAAAGTTTGTTCGGCATGACTGCCATAATATTTATAAAAGGAATATTTTCGAAAATTGTAAATTTTAGGGTGGGAGAAAAATATCAACAGAAAAGGTTTTGGAAATATTAAATATTCAACCAAATAAATAAACTGTCAAACAAATAATTTATTTTTTAAATAAAAAACATTAATTTTCAAATAATTAATTAAATATCCAATCAAGAACAAAATAATTTTCAATTAAAAAATTAATGTTTTACAACAAAACGGATTTTCAACCAAATCTGATGAATCTTCAAAAAAAAAATTATGTTTCAATAAAAGAGTTGAACTTTGAACCAAATAGTTGAATTTTTAAACAAAAAGTTGTATTTTCAACCACCATGGTTTTGCCTAAAAAGATTAAACTTCTACAAAAAAATTGAAATCAAACTAATGAGTTGCATTTTCAACTCAAGATGATAAATTTTCAAGCCAAAAAGAAATAGTTGAATTTTGATTTTAAAAAAATGAATCTTCAACCAAAAAATGAAAATTCAACAAAAGATAATAAATTTTATATAATTCTTTGAATTTTCAACCAGAAAGTTGAATTTTCAACCACCATGATTTTACCTAAAAAGATTAATCTTTAAACAAAGAAATTAATTTTCAACAAAAGAGTTTAACTTTCAACGAAGCAGTTGAATTTTCAACCAATAAGACTTTACCTAAGAGGAATAATCTTTAAACAAAAAAATGAATTGAAATTTTACCTAAAAAATATAAAATGAAATAGTTTACTTTTCAGATCGAAAAAAAAGCCTAACAAAAAAAAAAGGAATTTAAATTGTTATTTCTATTTTATTACCTTTTATTTTTAATTTTTAACCGAAAAGTTGAATTTTGAACCAAGATGTTTTTACCTGAGAGGATTAATCTTCAAAAAAATGAATGCCCAACAAATGAATTAAATTTTTAACTAAAAAGTATAAACTTTCAAACAAAAATAAAACAGTTTAATTTTAAGATAAAAAAATTAATTCCTAACGAAAAAAACCGTATTTCTAACTTTTATTTCATTTTATTTTTAATTTTTAATTATTTTTAATAATTTTTAACAAAATAGTTCAATTTTTAACCAAAAATATTAATTTTACACCAATAAGATTGTAAGCCCGGAGATTAATCTTCAACGAAACAAACTAATTTTCAATAAAAGAATGTAACATCCAACCAAGTAGTTGAATTTTCATACAATAAGATTTTACCTAAAAAGATTAATCTTCAACCAAAAAATTAAATAGTTGAATTTTCATTTTTAAAAAATGAATTTTTAAACAATAAATAGATTTACAACCAATATGAAGAAACTTTAACCAACAAATTAAAATTCAACAAAAGATAATAACTTTCAACCAAGTAATTGAATTTTGAACCAAAAAGTTGAATTTTTCAACCAATATGATTTTATTTAAAAAGAATAATCTTCAACCAAAAAAATTAATTTTCAACAAAAGAGTGTAACCAATTAGTCACCAAAAAGAGTCACCCAATTAGTTAAATTTTCAACCAGAAAAGACTTTACATAGGAGGAATAATTTTCCACAAAAAAATTTAAACAAAGGAATTGAATTTTTAACTAAAAAATATTAACTTTCAACCAAAAAAGAAATAGTTTAATTTTAAGATAAAAAAATTAATCCCTAACGAAAAAACCGTATTTCTAATGTTTATTTTTATTTTATTTCTAATTTTAAACCGAAAAGTTGAATTTTCAACCAAAATGATTTTACCTAAAAAGATTAATCTTCAATCAAAAAAATGAATTTCAAACAAATGACTTAAATTCCCAACAAACGAGTTGAATTTTTAACTAAAAAAGATTAAGTTTTACGCAAAAATTAAATAATTTAATTTTCAGTTTAAAAATTAATGTTCAATTGTTAATTGTTAACAACAATAAAATAGTCATATTTTCAGTTAAAAAATAATAATATTTACACCAAAAATATTTTAACCCAGGAGATTATTATTTAAAAAAATGTATTTCAAACAAATGAGTTGAATTTCCAACAAACGAGTTGAATTTTTAACTAAAAAAAATCAGTTTTTAAACAAAAATTAAATAGTTTAATTTTAAGATAAAAAACTAAATTCCGAACAAAAAAATCGTATTTCTAATGTTTATTTCTATTTTATTTCATATTTTAAAACAAAAAGTTAAATTTTGAACCAAGATGATTTTACCTAAAAAGATTAATCTTTAATAAAAAAAAATGAATTTCAAACAAATGACTTAAATTTCCAACAAAAGAGTTTAATTTTTAACTAAAAAAGATCAATTTTTAACCAAAAATGAAATAGTTTAATTTAAAGATAAAAAAAAATCCCTAACGAAAAAACCCTATTTCTAATGTTTATTTCTATTTTATTTCTTATTTAAAACCGAAAAGTTGAATTTTCAACCAAGGTGATTTTACCTAAAAAGATTAATCTTCAACGAAAAAAATGAATTTCAAACAAATGACTTAAATTTCCAGCAAAAAAGTTTTATTTTTAACTAAAAAAGATCAATTTTTACGCAAAAATGAAATAATTTAATTTTCAGTTTAAAAAATGAATGTTCAACAACAACAAAAAACGTTTTTTCATAAAATATGATGAATCTTCCACCAAAAAAATAATTTTTAACTAAAGAGTTCAATGTTTAACCAAAAAAGATTAATTTTACACCAAGAAAAATTTAACCCAGGAGATTAATCTTCACAAAAAAAAATAATAATTTTCAACGAAAGAGTATAACTTTCAACCAAAAATGGAATATTTTAATTTTCAGTAAAAAAATACATGCTTAATAACAAAGAAATAAAGAATTTTTAATCAAATATAATTAAAGAGAATTAATTAAAGAGATTAACTGTGATCTATGTCTTTAAATGTTGAACCAAAAAGAATAATTTTCCACCAAGAAGATTTTACCTAAAAAGAATAATCTTCAACCAAAAAAAATTGATTTCCAACAAAGAAGTTAAATTTTCAAAAAAATGAGTTAAATTTTGACAAAAAAGAGTTGAAATTTTAAAAAGCAGTCGAAATTTTAACCCAGAAGATTTTACCTAAAAAGATTAATCTTCAATCGGAAAAATTAATTTCGAACAAATGAGTTCAATTTCTAACTAAAGGAGATAAATTTTTTACCAAAAAGATTTTACGCAAAACGATTATTCTTGAAGCAAAAAAATGTATTTTCCACGAATGACGCAATGCTCTCAAGCATAGACAGGTTCGATAAAACTGGATGCAAAAACTGCTTCAACAGGTTTTTGCTTCAATACTGAAAGTTGCCAAAAGCACTTAGAGTGCCCCCCCCCCCCCTTCTCGCACGTTTGGAATTTTAGGAAACAATTTCAGGGTGACCGTTTTAATAAAATAAAAAAATTCCCAGTCATTTCCCGGTTCGTAAACATTTTTCCCGGCCACTAAAATTTTAAAAATCGAAATGCAGATAAACTGGAAAATTAAGCAAAATATAAATCCAAGTTTACTTTTTTAATACTCTGAATTAAAGAATCAATCAATGAACTTAAAAAAATTTCAAAATTATATCATTAGGATATTTTAGGCTAGTAACATTAAAAATTAATATTTGTTTTCAACTTAAAAGTTCTTAAATTAGAAGTTTAATGATTTGTATTTTAAATAGTTTAAGCATCCTTGAAAATTTTTAAAATTTTATTTTAAAATCTTGAGAAATCTATCATTTTTTAAAAAAAGTTTTCAAATATAAAATTATTTTTGAAATTTTATCAGAACTTCTAAATAACTTTTAAAATTAATTAAATTTGTCCTACAACTTCTAGAAAATTCTTCGAATTTAAATAAATTTCCTTCAAATTTAAATTTATAAATAAAAATTAAATATTTATTATTTGTAGAAAAAATTTAGAACTTAAAATGATATCAAATAATGTAAAAATTTCAATAAAAACATTTTTTAAATATTGTTAGGAAAATTGAAAATGATTTTTCATTTTTAAAAATAATTTTAAGAGAATATTTAAAAAGATTGTAAGAGATTTCCAAAATTGTAGGAAAATTTAAACAAAAATAAAAATATTCGAGAAAAGAGATCCATGTTCAATTATCTAGTTGAATTTTCAAAAAAAGATAAATTTGAAAGAAAATACAGAAAGTTTCAACCAAATAGTTGAATTTTTAATTTTAAAAATAAATTTTCAACAAAACGAGATTTTTCAAACAAGTAATTGAATTTCCTACGATCGACTTACAACCAAAAATATAATATTTAATTAAAAAAAAAGAATATTGAACAACAAAAAGCAACGAATTTTTAACAAAATATGATGAATCATTAAACAATAAAATTACAGGTTTCATTGTTCATGGTTAATGAGAAAAAACGAATTATAGTCTAAACATTTTTCTATTTAAATTCATAAAAAATAAACGACATATTAAAAAATTTAAAGTGGAACTCTTGAATTTAAAAATTTTTTAATTGAAGTTTAAAAGTTTTTATAAATTATAGAGTTCAAAGAATTATATTAAAATTCAAAACTTTAGATCCACGTCAAAATTTTCAATACTCTTAATTAAACAATAAATAAACATTAAAAAATGTCCAAATTATATTATTTTAAGTAATTTTAAGCTAGACACATTAAAAATTAAAAAATATATTTTTTTAACTTAACACTTCTAAAACTAAAAGTTAAATGATTTGCAGTTTAAATAATTTAAGCATCCTTGAAAAACTTAAAAATTTTATTCCAAAAACTTGAGAAATCTAGAATTAAAAAAAAAATTCAAATATAAAATTATTTTTCAATTTTATCAGAAATTCTAAATAACTTTTAAAATTGATTAAATTCTGCGAATTTTAACAAATTTCCTTTAAATTTAAATTTATAAATAAATATTGAACACTTCTTTTTTGTACGAAAATTAGAGTTATTTTAAGAGACGTTTAGAAATTTTAAAAAGATTCAAAGTTAATTTAGAACTTAAAATGATATTAAATAATGCAAACATTTTAAATAAAATATAAAAAAGTTTCAAAAATTTAAATCCACTTTAACATTTTCCATACCCTTAATTAAACAATCAATCAATAAACTTTAAAACATTTCAAAATTATATTACTTTAAGTAATTTTAAGCTAGACACATTAAAAATTGGAAAATAATTTTTTTTTTAATCTAACACTTCTAAAATTAGAAGTTAAATGATTTGCATTTTAAATATGTTAAACATCCTTGAAAACTTGAAAAGTTTATTTCAAAATCTTGAAACATCTGCAAGTTATTTTACATTTATTCAATTTATTCAAATCTTCCTATTTTTCTTTTAAATCCTGCAAAATCAAAAATATTTCTTTTTTTAAAAAAACAAACTAATTTTCAAAGAAAAAAGAAACAATTTTCAACAAAAGAGTTTCACTTTTTTAAATAACAGATTAACATGCAAAGAACCAGATAATTTTCTATAAAAAGAATCTCATCCAATTTGTTGAAAACCAAAATGGGCATTTAAAATTTTATTTGAAGGAATTAATTTTACAGCAAACTGATAAATGTTATCTAAATTTATGGAATATTCAAATAAAATAATAGTTAAACTTTCAGTTAAAAAAAGACAATTTTTCATCCAGATTGTTGAAAAACAAAATGGGCATTCAAATTTTCAATTGAAGAAAGTAATTTTACAACAAACTGAAAAATTTTTATCTAAAATTATAGAATATTCAACTGAAATATTATTTACATTTTTTGTTCAAAATAATTTGGAACCAAAGAAGAAACAAATTTTTAATAAAACAATTTAACTTTCCAACTACGTGATTTTATTTCCAACCTGAAGGATGCACTTCCAAATGAAATGAGAAATATTTAATTGAAATACTTAAATTTTAAAAGAAAAGAAGATTTGTCAAACGAGAAGAATATCTTGCAAAGAAACAGATAATTCATTTTTTTTTAATTGATTTTCAGTAATATATGGAGATTTTCAACAAAATAATTGAATTTTCAATTTAAAAAAAATCATCCAAATTCTTGAAAACCAAAATGACCATTCAAATTTTTAATTGAAGGAATTAATTTCACACCAAACTAATGAATTTTGATCTCAAATTATAGAATGTTCAAATAGAATAATAGTTACATTTTCAGTTAAAAAACAATAAATTTCGACCAAAGAAGAAACAAACTTTAAACAAAATAGTTTAACTTTCAACCTCGTAATTTTATTTTCAACCTAAAAGATGAATTTTTAACCTAAATAAAAAACATTTAGTTGGAATACATACATTTTTTAACTAATAGAAGAATTTTTTAGCAAGGAAATTAACTAGCAAAGAAACAGATAATTTTCTACTCAAAAAACTTCGTTTTCACCTAAATATGTGGATTTAATATAGATAGTCGAATTCTCAAATAAAAATACAAATTTTTATCCAAATTGTGCAAAACCAAAATGGTCATTCAAATTTTCAACTTAAATGAATTAATTTCCAACCAAACTGATGAATTTTTTTTTAAATTATGGAATATTCAACTAAATATTTGCATTTTTATAACAAAAAGGTGAATTTACAACTATAAAAATTAATTTTCTACAAAAGAATTAAATTTCCAACCAAGTAATTTTATTTACAATCTGAAAAATGAATTTTCAACTAAAATTATAAATATTGATTTAAAATACTTAAATTTATAGAAGAAAAGAAGAATTTTTAAACAAGAAGATTACCTTGCAAAGAAACAGATAATTATGTACACAAAAAAATTAATTCAATCTGTCCTACAACTTCTAGAAAATTAAGCGAATTTCAACAAATTTCCTTCAAATTTAAATGTCTAAATAAAAATTGAACACTTATTATTTGTAGCAAAAATTATAGTAATTTTAAGAGATATTTAGACATTTTAAAAAGATTCGAAATTAATTTAGAATTGAAAATGATATCAAATAATGTAAACATTTTCAATAAAAACATTTTGTTAATATTCCTAGAAAAATTAAAAATAATTTTTCATTTTAAAAAATAATTTTAAGAGAATATTTAAAAAGATTTTAAGAGATTTCCAAAATTTTAGGAAATATCAAACAAAAAAAATAATATTCGATAAAAGAGATCAATGTTCAATCAATTAGTTGAATTTTCAAACAAGACGATGAATTTATATCTAAGAAGATTAATTTTTAAAAAACACGAGTTTTTAAGAAAATAAATAAAGTTTCAACCAAATAGTTGGATTTTTAATTTTAAAAATAAATTTTCAACAAAAAGAGATTTTTCAAACAAGTAATTGAATTTTCAACGATCGATTTACAACCAAAAATATAATTCTTAATTTTTTACGTTAAAAAAAAAGAATATTTAGGAACAAAAAACAACGAACTTTTAACAATAAAATAACAGGATTTATCGGTTCCCAAACATTTTTCTATTTAAATTCATAAAAAATAAACGACACATTAAAGCATTTACAGTGGAACTCTTAAATTTTAAACTTTTAAAATTGAAGTTTAAAAGTTTTTATAAATTATAGAGTTCAAAGATTCAGATTAAGCTTCGAAAATATAAATCCACGTTAACATTTTCAATACTCTGAATTAAACAATCAATCAATAAACTTTAAAAAAATTTCAGAATTATAATATTTTAAGTAATTTCAAGCTAGACACATTAAAAATTTAAAAATACTTTTTTTAACTTAACGCTTCTAAAATTAGAAGTTAAATGATTTGCATTTTACATAGTTTAAGTGTACTTGAAAAAATTGAAAATTTTATTTCAAAATCTTGAGAAATCTAGAAGTTTTTTTTAAATTTTTTAAAATATAAAATTATTTTGGAAATTTATCAGATTTTCTAAATAACTTTTAAAATTGATTGAATTTGTCCTATAACTTCTAGGAAATTCTGCGAATTAAAAAAATAAAAATTGAACACTTATTATTTGTAGCAAAAATTATAGTAATTTTAAGAGATATTTAGAAATTTTAAAAAGATTCAGAATTAATTTAGAACCTTAAATGATATCAAATAATGTAAATATTTTAAATAAAAACATTTTCTTAATATTCCTATGAAAATTGAAAATCATTTTTCATTTTGAAAAATTATTTTAAGAAAATATTTTAAAAAATGTTAAGAGATTTCCAAAATTGTAGAAAAAAATTCTATTCATTTTCAAATATGTTTAGAATTTATAAACATTTTTTTTACAATCTTCGTTTAAATTAATTGCCATCACTTCAAGTTTTAAATTAATTTTGAATCTTTTCAAAACGTCTAAATATCAATAAAGATGAAAATATTAATATAAAATAAAAATTGTAACGTTAAAAGTTTAAAAGCTCTTTGAAACGCTAACGATTTAAGGGTTTTTATTTTAAAAAATTCAGTTTCAAATTCTTTACTTTAAAATATTTCGCTCCACTTTACTCAGCTAAAATGAACAGTTAAATATTGCTAAATCCGAAATAATTATTCTTTTTCTTAATTAAATTTTTTTTAATTAAATCAGTTAAAAATTTAATATTTTATAATGAAACAATATTTTTAATTTAAAAAAAAACCTTTAATTACCAATATCGTATTTCTGAGTTATTTTTTAATTTGAAAATAGTTTTGAAATAGTAATAATCTGGAAATTCATAAACTTTCAACGATTTTAATACTTTAATTATAGATCCGTTTAAAAAATTATTTATTTATTCATATTTACAGTTGATAAAATAATACTGTTTTTTATCAAAATTTTTCAACTTTAAACGATTTTAATGTTCAATTGTGTAAGTCTTTAAGACTGCACTTTAAAATTCTTTAAATTAAAAATATACGCTTAAAAATAAAAATCTAAAATGAAGAATATTTTAAGTTTTTTCAAAAACTGTTGAAATCGAGCTTCGAAAGATTTTTCTTTTAAAAATTTGCAAAATTCCCGGTTTCCCGCTCCAGCGGTTACCCTAAATTTGTTACTTTTAGATACAGTTTCTAAATTTTAATAAAAATTTAGTAAATTTAATATAAGTTTTACATTTATCTTTTATATTCTTACGTATTTATTTTATTTAACGGTTGGTCAGCTCTCAGATCGTTACATAGATTCTCATTTGAATAAATTACGCAATAATTTAAAAAGCCTTGACATTTGAAGAAATTGAAAATACAAGTCCTCTCAACACATCTTAAGGATTCTCTAAATTTTTTAGAATACAAGCAGGAGAATCGATTTTAACTTGATTTTTTTAAAAATCGTATTAATTTATTGTTATTTTCCCATTTAATTTTTTATATTTTTTCTCTTTCTACTTTTTGCTTGAGCCTTAAAGAAAAATCGAATTTTTATCAAAATATAATAAATCTTCAACAAAAAAAATTACTTTTTACCAAAAGAATTAACTTTCAACCAATTTGTTAAATTTTCAACTAAATATTGAACAAAATATATGAATTTTTCACTATTTAATTGAATTTCAAACTAAAAAGATTAATTGTCAACCAAGAAGATTAATTTTCTAATACAAAAAATAATTTTCAACAAAAAAGTTGAATTTTCAATAAAGGAGATTTTGCAAAAAAATATTAATCTTTACATAAAAAAATTAGTTTCCAACAAGATTTGAATTTTTAACTAAAAAAATACAAATTTTCAACAAAAAATGGAATAGTAGTTAAATTTTCAGATAAAAATAATGATCAAAAATATTAATTTTCAATCAAGATTAATTTATTACATCAAAAAGAATAAATGTTCAACAAAGTACATACATTTCCGAACAAGTAATTGAAAATTAAATCAAAAATATTAATTTTCTACCAAAAAAGACAAACTTTAAGCAAAACACAGGAAATTTCCGTTAAATATTTTTTGTGAACTAAAAAGATTAATTTGTAGAAAAGGAAATAAATATTCAAACAAAAAGTACATTTTCAACAAATGAGTTGATTTTTCAATTAAAAAAATGTTAACTAAAAATGGAATAGTTAAATTTTTAGATAAGAAAATTAATGTTTCACTAACAAAAAATTGTTAACAAAATCTAGTGAATGCCCTGCCAAAAAGATTGCTTTTTGACAAAAGGTTTTGAGAGTGGAAAAAAAATAATTTTTAGCAAAACACATGAAATTTTAATTGCATATTTGTGTTTCCAACTAAAAATATGAATTTTTAACAAAGAAGTTTTTAACAAAGGGGATAAATCTAATAAAATATCCAAAAAAGTTAAATTTTTAACTAAAAAAATAAATATTTTCAATTTTCAGATAAGGAAAATGATAAAAAAGATTAATTTTCAATCAAGAGGATTCATTTATTACATAAAAAAGAATTAATGTTCAACAAATTACATAATTTCCAAAGAAGTAATTAAAAATTAAACTAAAAATATTAATTTTCTACCAGAAAAATTAATATTCTACCGAAAAATAAATTTTAAGCAAAACACATTAAATTTCAGTTAAATATTTTTTGTCAACTAAAAAGATTAATTTTTAGAAAAGGAAATGAATATTCAAACAAAAAATTCATTTTCCACAAATGAGCTGATTTTTCAACTAAAAAAATGTTAACTAAAAATGGAATAGTTAAATTTTTAGATAAGAAAATTAGTGTTTCCCTAAAAAAAAAATTTCAACAAAATCTAGTGAATGCCCTGCCAAAAATATTGCTTTTTGATAAAAGGTTATGAGAGAGAATAAAAAATAATTTTTAGCAAAACACATGGAATTTCAATTACATATTTGTGTTTCCACCTAAAAAGATGAATTTTTAACAAAGAAGTTTTTAACAAAGGAGATAAATCTAAAAAAATATCCAAAAAAGTTAAATTTTTAACTAAAAAAGATAAATTTTTGACCAAAAATAGAATAGTTTAACTTTCAGTTAAAAAAATCTTCAACCTGATAAAATTAATTTTTAACAAAATATTTTAATTGAATAGTTGAGATTTTAACAAAGAAAAAAGATAAACTTTTAATATAGAAGATTAATTTGCTACCAAAAAAACAAGTTTTGAAGAAAATACATGAACTTTCTATTAAATAATTGTATTTTCAATTTTAAACCTTAATTTTAAAACAAAAAAAGAATTTTTAAACAAATAGTTGAATTTTCAACTTCAAAAAACAGTTTGTATCCAAAAATGGAAAAGTTGAATCTTGACTTGAAAAAAAAACTTTAATAAACAGAATTTCAAAAAAATATGATGAATCATAAACCCAAAAGTTAATATAAAAAAAGGGTTTAACGTTTAATCAAATAGTTAAATTTTTAAACAAAGTTTCAGAAAAATACATGAAGCTTCAAATAAATATTGTTTTTTTTTTAACTAAAAAAGATGAAATTGCAGCCTAAAATGTAACAGGTAAACAAATAGATGAATTTTTTAAAAAGAACATTAATTTTCTACCAAAAAGACGAACTTTATAGAAAATAAATGAAATTTCAATCAAATAATTGTATTTTCAAGGGTTAAAATAAATTTTCGAAATGGAAGTAGTTCAATTGTCAAACAAAAACATTAATTTTTAACCAAGAAGATTAATTTTCTACTGAGAAAAAAACAATTTTCAGCAAAATACAAAAATTTTCAATTAAATGGTTGTTTTCCTAATTAAAAAAAAATTTTAACCAAGAAAATAAATCTTCAGACAAACAAACTAATTTTTCACACATGAGTTGAATTTTTAACAAAAAAAAATCAATTTTGTACCAAAATAGAAAAAATTTTTAAATACAAGACATGAAGTTTCAATCAAATAATTTTTAACCAAGATGATTAATTTTCTACTAATGAATTAAACTTTTTACCTGAAGAGATAAATTTTCAAACAAAAAAAGAATAATTTAATTATGAGTAAAAAAAATCTTCAACCAATAAGATGCATTTTTAACAAAGAAAATTAATTTTCTGCTAAAAGAACAAATTTTAAAAAAAAATACATGAAGTTTTAAATCAATAATTGTATTTTTAATTATATAATAAATTTTTCAAGCAAAAAAGAAGATTTTTTAAACAATTAATGGAATTTTTAACTAAAAAAGATTGTTTTGCTAGAAAAAATATAACATTTCAATTTTTACCTAAAAAAGAATATTTAACAACAAAAACAACAAATTTACAAACAAATATGATGCATCAACAAATAAAAACATTAATTATAGTTGAATTATCAAAGAAAGAGATGAATTTTTAAAAAAGAAAATTAATTTTCTACCATAAAAGACAAATTTTTAATCAAACACATCAAGTTTCAATTAAATAATTGTACTTTTAATTTAAAAAATAATTTTAAAAAAGAAGAATTTTCAAACAAATAGTTGAATTTTCAAGTAAAAAGATTAATTTTTAACTAAGAAGATTAATTTTCTACCAAAAACATTAATCTTCGACAAATAAGTTTCATTTTTATCTTAAAAGGATAAATTTTCAAACAAAACAAGAATAATTTAATTACGAGTAAGAAAAAAATTTAACCAAAGAAAATAATTTTTAACAAAATATTTCAACTAAGTAGTCAATTTTGGAACCAAAAAGACAAATTTCTAAGAAAATACATGAAGTTTCAACGAAATAAATGTATTTTTAATTATATAAATAAATTTTCAACAAAAAAAGGGTTTTGAATCTAGTTGCAGAAATTTCAACTAAAAAAGATCAATTTGCAACCAAAAATGGAAAATTTATATTTTGAATTGAAACAAAAAAGAATATTTAACAAAAAAAAGTTTACAAAATAGTTGAATTTTCAAACAAAACGATAAATTTTTTAGCTAAGAAGATTAATTTTATTTAAAAAATGACGATATCTTAAGAAAATACATCAGGTTTCTACCAAATATTTGAATTTTTATTTAAAAAAAATTAACTCTTAATTTTTGACGTTAAAAAACAAGAATTTTGAACAACAAAAAACAACGAATTTTTAACAATAAAATTACTGGATGGCCCTTTTAAGTGTAAAAAAAATTTGCCAGGTCATTTTCCAATTTTTCCCGGTTTCCAAACACTTTGCACGGTTATGATATTTGAAAAAAAAGCATTTAAAGTGGAATTCTTAAATTTTAAACTTTTAAAATTGAAGTTTAAAAGTTTTTATAAATTATATATTTCAAAGATTCAGATTAAGCTTCGAAAATATAAATCCACGTTAACATTTTCAATACTCTTAACTAAATAATCAATCAGTAACTTTAAAAAATTTCAAAAATTATAATATTTTAAGTAATTTTAAGCTAGACCCATTGAAAATTGAAAAATACATTTTTTTCGACTTAACACTTCTAAAACTAAAAGTTAAATGATTTGCTTTTTAAATAATTAAAGCATCCTTGAAAAACTTAAAAATTTTATTACAAAAACTTGAGAAATCTAGAATTTAAAAAAAATTTCAAATATAAAATTATTTCTGAAATTTTATTAGAACTTCTAAATAACTTTTCAAATTGATTAAATTCTGCGAATTTAAACAAATTTCCTTCAAATTTAAATTTATAAATAAATATTGAACACTTATTTTTTGTACAAAAATTAGAGTTATTTTAAGAGACATTTAGAAATTTTAAAAAGATTCAAAATTAATTTAGAACTTAAAATGATATCAAAAAATGCAAACATTTTAAGTAAAATATAAAAAAGTTTCAAAAATTTAAATCCACGTTAACATTTTCAATACAAATAATTAAACAATCAATCAATAAACTATAAAAATTTTCAAAATTATATTATTTTAAGTAACTTTTTTAAGCAACCTTGAAAATCTTTGAAATTTTACTTCAAAATCTTGAGAAATCTAGAAGTAGTTTTAAAATTTTCCGATCTCCAAATCATTTTTCAACTTTTTTAGGAACTTTTAATATATTTTAAAATGAATTCAATTTTTTTTGCAACTTTTAGAAAATCCTGCAAATTAATAAAAAAATCATTAAAATTTGAATTTATGGATAACAATAGAACATTTATTATTCATAAAAAAATTAGAGTAATTTTAAGAGGTATTCAGAACTTTTAAAAAGATTTAGATTAAATTTAGAATTTTAAATTATTTTAAATAATTTAAAAGAAGTGCTTGTACCTAAAAAATTCGGCTATTCCTACCGAAATTTTTGTACGAATTTTAAATTCGTACAAATTTTCGAATTTTAAGTTTAGTTTTTCAATTAACTCAAACAATTAAATTAAAATTTTATTTTAATCAGATTAAATTTAAAATAAAAAAATTATTTGCATTAAATTAAATTAAATTAATTTATTAAATTTATAAATTTATTTTAATAAATTT
>JAAAKG020031855.1:0-19548 GCA_010014905.2 Druon quercuslanigerum
CTGATTGCAATCAATTTTATAAAATAAAATGAATGGAAATGTCAAAACACGATCAACGCCACTCACACAACTATACACATTTCATTCGTGAAGAAAAAAAAATGAGTAAAGAAGTGCTGCGATTTGTCAAAAATCATCTGATTTAGATGTCTTTTGACTAATCGAAGTATTTTTCAGGTTATCATATCTATGCGCAGGCGCCACTGTCGATACACGCAACCGCGTACAACTTTTGGGTACTCTAGGCGCCCTCGGGCCTTGAAAACTAAAAAAAAATTTTATTTGCGCAAAAGTGGAAAAAATATGGACATTGACTGAAAAATACGGACATACGGACACGGAGCTAAAAATACGGACGTATGATCACCCTATTTGACATTAAACCATTTTTAATCCGAATCAGTAACCAAATAATATCGTAGAACGGTTGCCAAATTCTGCTGTATTTTTCTTTTTTTGTTTCTTTTTCTCGGCCCGCAAAGCGGATATCACATGAGAATTTGTTATAATAGCTGTTTTACGGCATTTTTACCACGATTGTTTTTATTTTGAGACGCAGCTTTGGGGCATGGTTGAATGCTTTCCAGTTCTTTGAAGGGTGGACGATTATTTAATTCTGATCCCAAAAAATCGATATCGGAGAAAATATTTTCATTTAATGGGGAAATTCCGGTCGCTTGAAAACCTGCCTTTATAAATGTAATTCAAGCGCCATCATTAATTGGACGTTGAGGAAGTCCTGGCGTATCATACATGGTGATAGTACGGCCTGCATTTAGGGCCAAACGCATCCAATTGTCACAAGCTGCATTGTAAAGTCGTTTGATTGGGCCCAACTCTAATCTGTCAAGAGGCTGCAATGTATGGCTGGTGTGTGGTGGCAAAGTCAAAATAACTATCCCATTTTCTTTGCAAAAGTCCGAACCATCAATCGACAAATGAGATTCGTGGTTGTCTAGAATCAACAAGACTGGTGATTCATGTGATGGACGGATGTTTCGTTTTAAATGTTGGAGACATTTCAGAAAATGTTCTGCCTTCATCCATCCAGAAGGATTTGTGGCTCAATCTGCGCCATGATCGGACCCGGCAAGAAGTGAGATTGAAATTTTACACGCGGAAAAATGTAGAAAGGTGGAATACAAACACAAAGTGCAGAAATGTATAATGCAGGTGTTACCAAAACACCACGTTCGGCCGATGTAATGGAACCAATATGCCTAATGCCGCGTTGAGCAACCACTGATATTGGCTTTTGAGCAGTTGTTAAAGCTGTTTCGTCCAAGTTCCATATATTTTGTGGCTCTATTTTGAAACGAGCGATCACATCTTTCAAATTACCGAAGAACATTTAAACATTATGCCGATTGAAGTCTGTTGCTCGACCAAGACTCATGGCAACTGGTTTTCGGAGCGTCAGTCAGTCCCCGATTTCTTCTCATAAAAGAAAATAGCCAATCTCGCCCAGCAATACCACTTGGTTCGGATTCCTTCGACTCCCAGTTTTGTAGAATTTTTTTTTATCAGTTTTTGACTTCAGGTTTTTGGCGAATTGATACACGCGGCGTCTGCCTGACTGCAACGTACGTAAGGCCAAAATACATGCTAGCTGATCTCAATAAATAATTTTTTAATGAAGCTTCTTGCTCAGCAGCGAATACCTAGAAATTGAAAACGATGTAAAAATATTGAAAGCTTTGGAGAAAAATCTGAGTTTCATACGTGTTTATGCTCTTGTGGATGAGAATCTTTCATTGACAATCTACAACGCAAAGTACCACGAGGAATATTGTATTGCTTTGCCACAGTGTTGACTTTTTGGCAATCATCAATTTTACCAAGTGCTCTTCGAATTATCTCCTCACTGTGTTTTTCCTTTTTGCGCTTATAATTATTACGCACCATTTTGCTAATAAACGAAACAAAATACATGAAGAAAATGTGGCTCTTTGGCCCCATAACCTATTTTCTTATTATAGATTTTTCTAAACCATGTTGAATTAGGTGCATACCGTGGAAAACAAAAGAACATTTCTTGTTCAAAACACTATTGGGATTCGGAAAATACTTACCAGCAATTTGTTTAGCTAAAATCTGGAGCGCTTAAAAGAAATAAAAGCAGAGGCAAGTTTTTGGGATAAGGCCCTGTTTCATAAAAGACCGCTGCCAGGATCCGTGAATATCGATCATATAATCATTTATATTGCCATCTGCTCGCGCTCTAGTGGCGAATTCAAAAAGCTCTTTTGCCCCATGGCCCTTTCACCCCACTCTACTCTATATAAAAGAAATTCAAATGTACTTGGTAGTACCAAAGGACCCCCCACAATTAACGTTAAAATCTGGCCCGGCCAAATTGGCTGAAACTGCAATATAATATAGTTCAAAACCTCCTGATAAAAGAAATCCTAATAGGTACTAGTCCAAAAAATCGAAAGTTTTCGAGATAGGTGGGGCTGTACGAGAAAAATATGACCACAAGCGAATCTTGTGTCCCGCTTGAAACTTGAATATGAGGTACAGATTTTTCAATAAACTGTGATAAGCACAATCACTAAAAATACTAGAAACACTTGTAGGACCAGTCCAGCTAATAAGGGTAACAAAATGGCGCTGTCCTGGTAATAATAGACGGAATCATGGCGTTGTCCTGGCAATGAATACAAGACTGTGGATAAGTCCAATTATGAAAGGAAAGTCCAGTGCAGCTACTAAAGGCAATGTAATGGGACTGCCCTGGCAATGTGAAGATTTTCAAAATAATCAAGGCAAAAGACATTCTGGACTAACAAAGATATTTTGTAGTCCAGATAATTAAGACAAGACTATATATAGATCAGTCCAACCAACAGTATTTACATTGCCCGGATAGCGCCATGATCTCGCCTATTATTACTAGGACAAAGCCATTTTGTTGCCCTTATTAGCTGGACTGGTCTTACCAGTGTTTCTAGTATTGTCAGTGATTGTGCTGATAACAGTTTATTGAAAAATCGGCACCTCATCTTCAAGTTTCAAGCGGGACATTATATTCGCTTGTGGGGATATTTTTCTCGTGCAGCCCCACCTATCTCGAAAACTTTTGAATTTTTGGACTAGTACCCATTAGGATTTTTTGATCAGGGTGCTTTGATCTATATTATATTTCAATTTCAGCCAATTCGACCGGGGCCGGATTTTAATGTAAATTGTGCAGGGTCCTTTGTCAGATGAGACATCTCTGCTAAGGACTGAATGACAAATATACAACTTGCTTCTTTTGACCGGCTTCGCAAAATCCACTTGGATAATCTTTCGATACTTTCACTTCGAGAAACAAAATTGGCAGATGGAATACATAATTCAACTCATATTTGTCTTTACGAGAGCTCGCAAACCGAGGCATATCGCAGAATTAATCGTCTTTGGATCTATCTTGGTAGCTTTTTTAATTAATTCATCCTTGATTTACACTACACCTACAAGCGTTAGTATGCATGATAAACGAGAAGTTGAATTCAAATCTATTCAAGATGCTGTTTCATCAAATCTTGAGATAAGTGTCCATTTCCAACTTTTTGCATACTTTTACAAATCGTGTAAGGGAAGTTTACCAAGTCTTCTCGACAGATCCATTCAGTAATACATCTAGAATGTAGAATGCTTAAAATTCTTAGTAAAGTCGAGAAATGTATCAGGTCATGTCATTGAAGATGTAAGACTTTTGAGAATAGGAAATGAAGGTTGAACTTATGGATGATCTGCTTTAAAAACAGTACCCGAATATTTTTTGGTAACTAGAGAAAAAATGATAGTGGAATCTGCGTCTCTTTACACTGTAAAACACAGGTTTATCTCAAGAAAATATTTATAATAAATTTAAAAATCCTCGAAGTATTCAATTTTTAAATCGTCTCACTTTATTTAAATGAATTTAACCAAAAAATCATTCGCCTACACACACAGAATACATAGCCTGCACTTTGGTTAGTTTATACATTATAGTGAACTTTCAGCCAAGTTCAGTCTTTTACTTTTGTTGAATAAACCTTTAGTTTCTGTCGAGCCTGATGAAGACTTCCGAAATTGTAAACAAACCATATATAACGCATAAACTAACCAAAGTACAACCTATGGATTGTGTAAGTGTAGCTCAATGGTTTTTTTGTTAAAATCAATTAAATAAAGTGAGACGATATAAAACATGAATACCGCGAGGTCTTTCAAATTTATGGGGAAATTTTTTTCGGTAAATAAATTTTATATTTTGTCAGAAAGTTTTTATCTTTTATCAGATAAACGTGCTGAAGCGTTTTTATGTAATTTTTAAATAAAATTTATTCCTGTGATTTACTACGATTAGATGTATTAGAAGAGCTAAAGATTAAAACACAGGAACATATGAAGTTTGCAATTCACAATCATTCACAATCATTAGATGATGACATTTGATGTCTACCAGGTAATAAAATTAATTAGAAGCTGTTATTGGTTGTTGGTATACTCATCTAAAATTTATTTAGTGAAACTTCAACGTTTCGCCTTTCAACGAAGGGCCTCTTCAGTCATATAATTATGTATAGCCTAAATACAGAAAAACACAAAAACTGTCACATTGTCCCTAAGAAGCAAAGAAAAAAAATTTCTATGTAGAATTCTTTGCCATATTACATTTACGAATCAAGTCATTATATGACTCTGGAGCGAAAAAGATCTTGGAGCAAGTCATTATATTCGATTTCTATGTAGTGATGTTGATAATAGCAATGTAATGTAATGTAATGTAGTAGATGTTGAAAAAACAAAAAAATAATATGTTGGTGGGACATCACACAATCCTTTCAGCTAACCACAAGCAAGTGACCTTTCTCAGATACAGAACATTAATGTGATAGAGACAAGGTGGTTACATAAAAATTCAATTCGCTAACTAAATGGTCTGGTGTGTGCGCATTATATATCTTACATCATACATGAGATAGGAAATCGGATTCTCTCTTATTATGTTATCATAACCATAAAATTGGTTTCTGAGATGTAGAAATTTTCTTTTTTAATAAAATTTAAAAATAATTCTATGGACAACAGTTAACGATATAAAATCAACAGTTATAAGTAATATTAATTATATTTAAATGTATACTGCTTAAACCTGCAATATCAGTTTTTTTGTCAACCGAAAGTTTATTCCTTGCTATTTGAAACATTTCCCTGAATAGTTTTTTTTTATTTACTTCAACACCTAGTACATTAGCATATTAGAAATGAATCTTCAAAATTAACTTAGGTTGGGGATGGAGAAAAAAGAGAACCAAGAAAACAAAACAAACGCGAATAAAACTTGAGAACCTGCAGAAACCGGGTGTGGGAATAGATTTCAAAAATAAGATAGTCCAAAGCATAGATAAGGCAACTTGGGAGGCGCGTATAGGAAATAAAGATATAGAGGGTGCATGGACTAAATTCCGGGTATCATTGTTAGGTGTGCGATCGAAGTGTATGGTACCGCGGTTGTAGGAAGAATTTCTGGTGATGCATGGTGGTATGATGAAATTCAGTCTGTCCAAAAAGGAAAGAAAGAAGCGTACAGGAGAAATTTGAACATGGCTGGTCTTGGCGATGAGGAAAGAAGTAGAATATAAAATGATTACAGATACAAAAATAGGATACTTAAACGAGTAATTAAGGAAAGGAAAGGTAAAATTAGAGCAGAAGAAGATAAGAAAATACAAAAAGACTTTGAAGGAAGCAAAAAACTTCTTTATAAAGCAATGAAGGGAAATAAAAGTACAGAATTAGTCAACATGAGAAATAGTAAAGGGGAAATGCAATATGAGGCAGGCGGGATTATACACGCTTTCAGAGACCATTTTAGGGGACAAAGCGGAGATGAAGCTATAGGAAAACCACAACTGCGATGCAGAGCACAATGCGTTAGAAAGTTCGAGTTATAACAATTTTCGTTAAGGTGTCTTCCCGGCCGCTCGCCCGGCGCGTTCGGGCTTCCACCGCTTACGATCTTCTATTGCTTGATTCGCTGTATCTCAAGTTCTATTTAAGTTTTTTTTTTAATCTAAAAAAACCGCAGCATTCTCCGTGAGATGGGGAATACATTTCCGGTGCCATAATAACAATAAGTTTTAAAACAAACTGTGGCTGTTTAAACAATTAAATTGTGTAATAACTAATAACCTATTAACTTTTGGACAATCTACTCTCGAAATTCGTAATCAGGTGGTCAAAATACATAAAAAAACACTTGGGTGGAGCCCGTTACCCCCATCGGCCACGACCCCCCCCCCCTCCTATAATAAAAGAGGCCCTGCTGGTACCATGTTACCTTATGAAATTCGCAAAGTACATAAATTATGCACTCAGCAATTTAAAACGGAACGGGATTAGCGAGAGGGCGAGTAGTTTAAGGCGTGGCTTGAATTAAACTAAAAATATAGATTCAAAACATTTTATTGTATAGCTACACAGTTACATCTTCCCCATGACTTTATACAGGATGTGGAGTACAAACAAATAAATTCAACACGATGAATACCCCGGTACACTTCTTGATATAAACTCTTCGTATTTTATAATAATTACTCGTTTAGCGAGTAGATTAGGTATCAGTATCATAAGTATAAGTAAAAGCATACATTTGCCTCTATTTACCTTGTCGCTCCTCTTTATTCCCGCTCCAGCTCTTTCCCTACCCCGATCGCGGCGGCTCGGCGTCCGAGAATTGTTTCTCTCTCTATTAACGTTTGCCGTCTTTGTTTTAGATCATGTAACGCAATTTTAAAGAGCAAAAAGTCAATATGTGCCTCTTTAATGAGATTTACAACAGTAAATTGTACTTTCACTAAACGTATGTAATTGAAAACCGACAAAAATTGAACGCGAAAATATTGATAGCCTTTCTGTTTTTTACCGCGTTGCGGGCGCTGATGCACGCGGTAACGTCAACAGAGAGAGCGGAATAAATCACATCGAGGATCGGTCAGTCTCGAGAGTGGGGGAATAACGTTTCCCCAAAAGTTACTCATCTACGGTCCTAACCGCGGCAAGGTAAATAAAGGCGACAGTAATAAATATGTATTAGTCAAAACAATTTTTCGTTGTTTAAAGTTTCCAAATTTTCAGAAACAATATATCCGAAAATTCTATCAATAAAGAATTGCCAAAATTAAATAAATGGATGAAATACTTTTGTTTCGCGTGTCAAGCCTGTTGGATTCAAGCTCTAACCTCAAAACTCGATCATCTCATTTTACTATATAAATACTCGAATTCAATACTCTTTGGATACCAAGCAGTTTTTCACTTTTTAAGCAGAAGTGATAGAAATGTGTAATGCAGAGGGAGTAACTATTTACATTTATTATTTGTGATGTCTTGTGGCGTCCTGGAAAACCTTGAATATGTCGATAACAAAGATTAGGTGTATTCAACTTGATATTTTTACTTACCTCAGATTTGAGACTCCGAATAATATATTTTTAATGTAGGTTTTATGGAATGAACATTTCTGTTTGTACTGTAAAAAAGAGTAATCAATTAGTAACAAACATACGAGGCAATGATGAGCGGAATCGATGAACGCGGGAACAACAATTGGATCATGAATGTGTGTCTCGGCTGCGCGTTACGTCCTGCGCACACATTACAATCCATCGGCAAGTTCAGATTTGCACAATGTTTCTCGCGAAAAAGCCCTTGGATATAAAAATTTACAAAATTAAACATTTTAAATTATTTTTGTGAAAATTTATTATTCAGGAAACACGCCAGGCTGAATTTCGATAAGTCTTTATAGATTCAAAGAAAGATATTGTGAAACGAATAAATTAATTTGTACTATTTTTAAGGTTTTTGTAAAAATATTTTTTACTTTTCTGCTGAAAATAATTTTTCTTGATGAAATAAAAAATAACTTAATATTGGCGTAATATTATTGTAAAATAATAATAAAGTTTCAAAATTTAAGTGCAAATATTCCCTTTTTTTGCGGTATCGCTATTAAAAATATCAATAATATATAATTATATATCAACAATATATGATATATCAACAAAAAACTTGCTATTCGTACAGAAATCTTGGTACGCGCATTGTCGCGGGGATAATAAAAACAATAAGGTCTCTGTTATGTGAACAAAGTGTCAGGAATGTTATAATACGTGCCAGCAAACACGGGCCTGTTCGGCACTCTGCGCTCAGGCCGTGAAGGCGCAAACACGTTTCCCTCAGTCCCTGCAGTCATTCTTCAGTTTCTGTGTGCGAATAAAATTAGACGCAGATCATGTTTGCTTTGTGCTGATTGTGTGCTTGAATTGTGTCTCAGCATAACCTCATGCAGTAATGGACCCGCACAATTTTTATCTGTGCAGAGCGAAAATATTGAATACTATCGGCGAGAAAATGGCAGGCATCTGCATTTGAAGCTTAACAACTCAGCAAAGCAAAATACTAGCGGAATAAAAAAATAGTCATATGAAAGCGAAATTTGTTCTACGTAAATAAGCTTGAAGACATTTATGTACAACACCTTTTGTGCTTTGCAGACTGAAAAATGGAAAAACAAGTAGATTTTCGGGTACATTTGAAAACAGTCTAGTTTAGAGCATTATTTTTTATACAAGGGGCAATGGAAAAAATTTGAAAAAATTTACGAGTATGAGTATATTTTCATACTTTTTTTTGTTGGAAAGCAAGTGCCAGAAATCAAGGGGGGGGGGGGGCTTTTTTACTTCCGATTGCTCGTGCCCTTCTCCAACCCGTGGTTCTGAATCCTTGAGTGGCACCTGGTACGTCCTCGACAGCAAAACAAAGGATACGGGCGGGCTGCCTTCTGGCGCTTATTAAAAAAAAATGTCTTAAAACGTCGTGATTTTCACAGAAACTAAGACTATCAAATCCTTCCGGGAGATTAGAAATTAATAGAGAGTCTATCTGTCACAGTTTGCAGTTTAAATCGCTTGAATATCTTTATCAGAACTAAAAATAATATTGTTGTACATTTTTGTACTTTTAAGCAACAATTTTTATTATTTCTCAAATTTCGCAACTGCAATTTATTCACAACAGTTTTCCTCATACTCATGAATTTTTTCAAAATGTTCCCGTTGCCCCTTGTACATGAAATAATTCTCTAAATTGGACTGTTCTTAAATGTACGCGAAAAGCCTTAGTTTTTTTTTACATTTTTCAGTCTGAAAAGCACAAACATTTTGTTTCATAAAAGTCTACAAGCTTATTTACGCAGAACACTTTTAGCTTTCATATTACTATTTTTTATTTCGGTAGAATTTTTTTGGCTGAGGTTTTAGCTAAAAGGTTCCATTCTATGCTTCAATAATTTATTAATAGGCACCAACAACTTTTTCAGGCTTCAATCTTTCGTCAATAAACTGTTTATTATTTTTAAATGAATAAAAAAGTTAGTTTTTGAATATCTTTTAATCTCTTTATGAATAAACAATGCATTTTTCAAGAACCTATTCTGTAAAGTCAAAAACCAAGATTCAACTCTCTTATTTTAGGCCTTGTAATTATAAATAAAAATTTGGTATATCGTTTCTTTTTCCTTGGGTCCATATCATGTTGTGGCAAGTCTCTCTGCGGCATGTCATATCCGCGGCATGTCTCATCTTCGGAATGTCACAACTGCGGCATCTCTATCTAGCGCCTTCCCTCCCGCGCCGGGTTTAATCACAGCGTAATTTACATTTTTGCCAACCAATATTATTTTCTGTGGCTTGTCACGGGGGTGCCTTCCCGTCCTTGCACGCGACGTTGGAATAGGGGTAGAGGTGTGACGTTACATTATTTCTGTAACCAGTCACAGGGGTGCGGTGAGATATGCCGCAAAAATGTAGATTTCACTGTGAAAAATTCAGCGCGGGAGAGAAGCCGCTATATAAAGATACCGCAGTTGTGATATGCCGCAGATAAGACATGCTGCAGATGTGACATGCCGCAGAGAGACTTGCCGCATGTAGCATGATATGTTCCCTTTTTCTTCCGCGAACTAGATAGCAACGTCTGCAAAATTCGTAGTTTTGTACACGATTGGAACCCGAAATATCTTTTTTTATCAAAATGAATCATCTTAAAAGCATTAAATCTATTATTAAGTTTAAAACCAAATTTGTGAGCAGTCACATTGCGCTAAAATCAAAATATTCTCTCCCGTTCTACGATGCAGAGGTTCAATTTTATAAGTTAAATAAGAAATACTAATTACTTTTACAAATTCTTAAAAACAATAATGTTTCTTAAGGTCGAGGATTAGGCATAATAAATGTATATTAAATTAAATACCTCCCAGACAGTCATTAAATTTATATTTATTGTGCGTTTTTGAAACTTATATTAGATTCGTCTTATAACTGAAGATCGTAGCAAGTAAACAACTTAGCACTAATTTGCATGAATGCATGATTCTGTTCGAACTGCTGAGAAATGGGTAGAAAAAATCATAAGGCAAACTTATGTCTAAATTTGGCCCACTAGCAAAATAAATTCTAGCTGGTCTTGATGCATCATGAAAAGATACAAAACTCACAATTTCTACATCAAGATTTTCAATACAATTAATACCTTTACACCTTGGCCACGATATGTCGGTACTATTAGCAAAAGTAATACCTGCACCTAAAATTACATGATTATCTACAAATTCCGGTGTCGACAATATAGAATGGACTATGTCCACTCGCATTGAAGTTATCAATCCTGAGCACAATAGTTTATCCTCACGAATTCTTCCTGTTGCCGAATTTACTGGAAGATTATTGAAAAATACTTCCACCCAATTTGAAGTATTGTTACTAGATATACTTCCTGATTTCGAAATTTGCATTTTATTCGAGATCTGGTCAGTATAATTAAGAAGAGATTTAGTCAGTAGCAACTCAAGAGTTTTGTTTTGTAGTTCTCTACAAGTAGAAGTTGAAAAGTACTTAGTTCTGAATTTCAGCTTGCATTTTAGCTTCAGATTTTCCCCGAAGTTTATAGTATACTTTTCTACTTCACTGCATTCTCCTCCTTCTTTACTCATCGGCAGGGTCAAATAGCTGTTAATTTTATTCAAAACTATATTCTTTGTTTCGATATTGTAAGATCTGTTTGTCACTAAGGTGCTAACAAAAATCGGGTTTCCTAAATTGTAACCAGGATTTCCACTTCGTTTTAAATGGTTGACTTTGTCGTCGTTGACCCATTCATAAATTATTTCAAATTGCTGGTAAAATTTGCCTGTTACGTTTGCTTCTTTGAAGTAAACTTTAACATCTGAAATTCCCATCGTGCCATTGTGTCTAATTACATAACGAACACTTTTAATTACATTTTCACACTTGTTATTAGAACAAGATGTGGGATTTAATTTGGTTTTACTGCAGAGAGTCCACGATTCGAGACAGTAGTTGGTTTCAATTACTGCACACAATTTCTCTGAACAATTCTGAAAAGTGTGAACATTATATCAAATAAAACATGAATTAGGAATATTTGATTACTTTGTAAGATATTTTGTTAAATTATGTTGTAGGGTTGACAGGGGTAACTATCTTGTTTAAAATGTTGCGTGTTAAAAAATTTACGTTTAAAAAATAGTACAATGTAAGTTTTACAAGATTGTACTTTCGTAACTAAAAATGAAATATCTGCTGATTCCTCTAATCAATTGCTTTTAATTTTTATCATTAATAATAATGTTAAAGAAATACAATACAAATTTTTTGGAATGTGTAATGAAGGTTAAGTGATATTGAAAAACTTACCTACTTTAAATTGTACGATTTCTTGTGTATACTTATTATTTTATACTTTTTGTTATACAAGGTGGGCCATTTTAATCTATCCACCCTAAAATCTCCGGGAATAAGCGGTATAAAAAAATTTTTCAGTCAAAAGTTCCTCAGGACAATGGGAGCCATCTTTCTGCAAAATGGGTTTTGACCTTGAAATCAATTTTCAAGGTTATTTGAAGGTAAAATTGTTTTTTTTAAACGGGACCCCCCTATTTTTGACATTAGAATCTGATAGAGCGGGAAATTTTACTTTGGAAATGATAGTCAGAGTCAATTTTCACGAGGTCAAATAAAGGTTAAATCGAGGTTAAATATCAAAAATCATGCAGAAAATAATTTTTATTTTATTTTTTTAATCTCCTTGACCTTGAGGCCAACTTGGAAAGTCATTGGAAGGTCAAAGTGTGGAGTTTGTAGGTTTGGAGCTTTCTGGTGTATACGTTGCAGAAAACCAACTCTTTGACCTTCAAATGACCTTCCAAGTTGGACTCAAGGTCAAAGTGATCAAAGTCGTTGGTTCTTAATCCACCCCAGCTTTGTGTTGCCCAAACGTGTTAAAATAATAAAACAAAAAAATTATGTTCTACATGATTTTTTATTTTTGACTTAGATATAACCTTTATTTGACCCCGCGAAAATTGACAACTATCAATTCTGACGTAAAATTTCCCGCTAATTTCGAATCTAATGTCAAAAATAGGGGCTCCCATTTAAAGGAATCAATGTGACCTTCAAATAACCCTGAAAATTGATTTTAAAATAAAAACCGATTTTGCAGGAAGAGGGCTCCCATTGTCCAGAGCAACTTTTGTCTAAACAATTTTTTTATATGTCGCTTATTTCCGGAGATTTTGGTGTGGATAGATTAAAATGACCCATCCTGTATACTTATATTTATATTCCAAAAATTACGCTCATTTACCTCTCCAACTAACCTCTAATTCTTAACAGATTGCTTTATATAGGAAAAATTCAAATCAAGTTAATTTAACTAATTTGTTATTTATTACAAATAATTTTCTCTTTATTCTAATAACCCCGTTATCACAATTACCCCTATCGACCCTATTAGAAACAATATTTTGAAATTCAAACCACAAAAATTGATCATTCGAAATAAGAAAATATTGATCCTAAACAGAATTTTTAGAGAATGGTTTAATAAATGAATTTCTTATTTTTAACTCAATAAAATTTTAAAATACATTAGAAACTCTAATAAAAAATTAATTTACCTGATATCGATTGAATTTCTTCAGATTGAGCAATAAAGGTGACCTTATAACAGTAAAGTTATTAAATCTATCAGGAAATAAGTAGGCATTGTTGCTAGATAAATTTGTCTGAAGGCAGGATCCTTTCCATTCTTCCAAATATTTGACAGGTTTTTTAAAATTACAGTATGCTGTAAATCCACTTTGTAGTAATTCTGGAAAAAATTTTTTGCTTGAATTTTTTATGTTTAAAGTATTATCTTAGCATTCAAACATTTTGCAATGTTATATTTATTTACTAATTCTGAGGGGCTCCTGCAATTTGGTGCACACTGTACATACTCTCTGCAATCTTATATTCAATCTCGTGCAATTCATTGCAATCCCTTGTAATCCTCCCACACTTCCGAATATTTGAAGTAAATTCTTCAAATTTTGCCATGGATTCCAAGGAATTTTCAAAGATTTAAAAACATTTCGAGGGATTCTGAAGGATTTCAAGAGCTTTTAAAATTTTCATGGGATTTCAAAAAATATTGTAGGATCTCCAAAGATTTAAAGGATTTTTATAGATCATTTTGGAAGATAAATCAAATGAAATGAAATTTCAAGGAATTTCTATTCCAAAGATTTCAAGGAATTTCAATGACTTCTAAAACTTTAAAGTTTTTTAGGCAACAATGAATAGGTTTAATTTTATTCATAGTCAAGGAATTTTAAATGATTTTTATTTATTTTAAAGGATTCTTACTATTTCTAAAGGAATGATTTCAAGGTATAGTAAGAATCTAAGGGATTCCGAAGTATTTTAAGAGATGTAAAAAATTGTAAGCTATTAAAAATTTTTTCGTAGAATTTCCAAAGATTTCAAAAGATTTTTAGAGAAATTTGGTGAATAAGTGAAATCAAATCGTAGGGAATTCCTAGTGATTCCAACGTCTTCTAGGGACTTAACGTTTTTTTAGAGAACTTCAATGAATAAGTTTAGTTTAATTAATATATTCAGGGTATTTTAAAATATTTCTAGTGAATGAAATTTTGTGGGATTAGCAGTGATTCTGAAGATTTTGAAGGAGTTTACCTTAAACTGTTTAAGGTATCTATTCAAAATTTAAAGAATTTCATTGAATATTTAAAGATTTCAATAGAGTTCTAAGATTTCAAGGAATTTTAACACATTTATAGATTATATTTCTAGGATTTGAGAGATTATAAGTCATTTTAAAAGATGGCAAAGAATTTGAAGAGATGAAACCCTTTTCAAGGGATGCCACAAAATTTCGAAAATTTAAGGGTTTCATAAGTCCTCGAATTATTTTTAAGATGGCAGAGGATTCGGCATCGACGGATTTCTAGAGAAATTTGAGGAATAAACTTCATTAATTCTATTTTTAATCTATTTTAAATGATATATTCAGATTTCTAACTATTTCTAATATTCTAAAGAATTTCTAAAATTTCTAAAGAAAATTTTAATGAATTTCAAGATATCAAGTTACAACTTTTTTCTGCGTAAACTTTATTCATACGTTTTTTCTATAATGATTTCCTATAATTGCGAAAAAACATAGAAACATTATTATAGGCCTACACTAATTTCCCTATAATATTTTTCCGCGAGGTCATGAAATCTCTATTTCAAAATCGATCAAAATGTACCAAAAATTTATAAAATCCATGAGATTCTTAGCAATCTCATGCAACATTTTTAAGTCAAATATATAAAATATTTAGCAATCTAGTGTACCCCGCAAATCCAGTGCATTAAACCCTCCGATAATTAGGGTAAAAAATTAAAAATAATCACCTAGAGGTTTAATAAAAGTTTGATCGAATTTCCAGACTGTGGCTCCATGTCGATAAGGCTCACGAGTCTGAAACCCAGGATCCATCCAGAGAGGTTCCAAATTCCATTTAAAGTCGTTTGGATCTATTCTGTCTATTGCTCGAATTAGATCTTTTACATTTTGAATACTCTGCAAATAAAAATTATATTCCTTGTCAAGTTTAGCAATGTAATATAATATAACTTTATATGCAACTGACAGTAAGACACTCACCACATTATTATTTACAGTATAAACTGGGGGAAGATTGTCGTAGACTATACAAAATAAATTATCTGCCAGCTTTTCAAGAATAAATTTTGAAGTGTTGCGATAAATAAAATTGCTACTGTAACAATATCTACTGTCGTAGATTTTTGCATGCATGTTTGAACAAAATGAAAATGCTTCCATCTGATGATCATTGCAGTCCAAATCACAACAGCAGTTAATATCACACGATGAAATCTGTAGATTAGGAAGACAGCATTTTAGCTTCTGACAATTAATAAAGTTAATAAACTAATGTTAAGATAATGCAATAATAATTCAATACCTTTAAATCACATTCACATATTTCTGACTTCACCTTGCTTATCATGATATTTGGTTTCTTAGGATTTAGAAAAATACTTTCTGTATCATTCGGTTTCCTAGGTAATACTGGTAGAAGAGGTTTTTGTGGCTTCAAGGTGAACAATTTTAAACCCTCTGTCGACTCATCGTCATTTTCGTCTTCTAAAGTATAGCTAGTTTCGGTTAATTCTGTATTTTGGTTGTAAGTTTCGGTAGAAACTTGGGTTACGTTATCACAAGTGTCGTCGGAACAGGTTGGTTCAGTAATGTCCTCTAGTGAAGATATATCGAGACAGTTGTAATAAATGAGTCTCAGTGAGATTAGGCAATAAAATTTTAAAATCCACATCGTGATATTTTTATATAAAAAATTATACTTGAATGATGATATTGTTTTGTAATTTAAGTAAGTACATATAAAATTATTGTTTTTCTATTTTTCACAAGCTACAACCAAATTTTTCAAAGTTTCTGCTCACGATGTGTATATTTATTTTAACAGTTCCCATGCTTTCTGTTAGTAATTCGAATCTATCTTGCGTATTGACCAAGACATTTGGAGATTTTAATTGCAGTGTTAATCCCAGGAACTTGTCTTTTAGTCTATCTTGCCAATTTCCTGTAATAATAAGGGAATATATAATGCCTGGACATTTTTTTTAAATTTAAGTATATTTACTTTGGACTCTATTTTTATTTATTTTATCCCAAAAAATGAATATTATTTATTTCCATTTGTGAATTGATACTTATTAAAAAATGTATTTAAACATTTCTTAATTAATTATAATCTACTAATCAAATTCAAAAAACAAATACCAATAGGTTTCCAGGTGTGACATTCAAGCTCATGGAATCCAGGAGTTAAAGGAACAGAACACGCACCATACGCTAGAAATAATATTCTGTTATAGTTATCTCTGCAAAATAATTGTAATAATATTTTAGGAGATCCTTGAAGTGATGTTGTTCCGTAATGTACATCTACAGGATGGTCCCAAACTGGCACATTCGTATAAAAGTCACAGCTTTCTTGCGTCTGGCCCTCAAAAGTCCCACTCAAAATTTTCCATTCTGTTCCTGATAATCAAAAATTTCAAATTATACTTTTAAATTTGATGAAAAGTATAAACTCTAATTTAAAATGTATTTATAAAAATTATATACCAGCGTGAAAGCTCCATTTACACAAGATGCGTACTTGCTCGAAGTTGTTTGCTGATGCTATCTGGCCAATTATGTGCAGTTCAGCCATATCCTTGCAACATGCTTAGACTGAAACAATCAAGTTTGTACAAATTTTATTGACACTTTATATCCTAATTTTTATTTCGACTCAGCACGAAAGTCTCTATCATCAAAATTTGCATAAGATTCAAAAGGAAGTATAAAATATTGTTTCTATTTTTCGAGACTTTTAATTGCCAGGTAAATTATTCATTACTGATCCCGATTTTTTCAATTCTATAAGCTGTTCATATTTTTCATATTCTGAAATTGACCGATACAGAGTTACTTTATGCATCTTCTCGTGAATCGAAATCAAGATATTTTCGTCAACTTTAGTTCCTATCACGAAAGTACTTCATTTTATCGATTCGATTCACTTTTCAGGACAACAGTCATCTTCAAGTTGACACGCATAGGCAATATTAAAATATTTCAGTTCATTGCAGTTTTTTGCTATAATTTTTATATCAGGCAGTAATTTGCAGCATTTCAAATTCAAATAAAACAGTCTTGAAGAGGATACTAAAATACTCTGAAGAGCGTTGTTGCAAATTTTAGAGCATCCAGAAAGATTAAGAGAAGACACATTTTTAAAAGCGTTTTTCTGGCTGAGAAATATGAAGCCTTCTGATGTCAGATTAAACGATTGTATAAGAGGTAGTTTTTTAAGGTTTGCTAATTTAGTAGCATATTCTCGAAGAGTGTATCCTGTTAGGAAGAGAGCTTCCCGTAGTTCTAATTTTCAACATGAGGGTAGTTTAATATGGCTTATAAATTATATCAATTATTATATCAATAAATAGTTGATACGAATTTACATTATTATAATATTTTTAACTGATGATATTGATGAGTTTGGTATATACCCGAAAAGTAGGAGTTCCTAATCCCACAACATCAAATTTGTTTTTCAATGTCTTCGAAAGGCTGTTAAAGAAGAAAACTGCATCACCATTACAAATTTTAAGAGAAGTATCATTCGTTTTTGAACGAGTTATTAAAGTATCTTTCAAATATCGGCAATTTAAAGCAATTGTCATTAGATCTTCGATTCCAACGTACTTATTGTTACTAATGTTTAATTTTTTTAGATGTTCGCAACTTGACCAGTTCATGATAAAATCTAATATAATTAGGTTTTCAATTTTGTTTCAAGCAAAAGCATTCCCAATTTTAAAAGTTCTTGATGGATTATTTTGTTTGATCGCAAATCGACACAACATATATAGCTGATTTATGAGTTTTTATATTATATAATTATGGTATTGTAAATATTGATATGAGAAAGATAAGAAACCTGGTTGACTCAAACATTTATTAGAACAGATTCAGAAATAATTTCATTGAATCCATATTGATAACGACGAATTTTTAAATGAAGCAATGCTTGATTTTATCTGCAAAGACACCTAATTACAGTAACAGGGTCTTATATTTTATAGAGAGTTAAACTTTCCAAAAGCGGTCTTCTTCTTAAAAAGTTGCACATTGTTTTCGTATCCACTGTTTTACCTTTATAATTGTATTATATTTTTTTGGTGACGTAGTTACAGAATACTAATCGAACTTAAAAAAAAAATAATTACAAAATATGTCAAGTATGAACATTAAAATATTCGAAATATTGGATTATAATTTTAAAAATTTGAAATCAATGCCTTTCAATTCTATTGTCGACAAACTCTAGAAATAACAGATAATCGTTCTTTCAGACTAAACTGGGAAAATACCAATACGAGGATATTGCTTTGTAAATTGTGAAATCCTTTATTCAATAATTTCTCTTCGGAAATTAATATATCCTTTTTTAGACTGTAAACGGTTTGATGTTTTTAAAAACATCCTTTCTGATATATACGGTTGATTACTAGAAACATACTAATAATAAAACTTTTCAATATGACATACAATTATGTGAATATATATTTTAAATTTAATTATAATATGGACATAAGTGAAACTGAATAAGTTTTTGTTAGTATTCGCTTGTTTAGTTTGATTTATTTAAAAATAATATTCTGTATTTTGTGATTTGTAACAATGGCTGTTTAACAATTCTGGATAATACCTTTACTTAAAAATAAGAAACTTTGAAAAAATTACCTTCTGTTTCTTCGATTGTAAAAGAGAATTAAATAAGAGAATTAATCATCTCGGTTCTGATAGAAAATTGTTTCTGAAAAGACTTTTTAAACTTAAAATGATTTGACAGGAGGTTATTTTCCTATCCTCAAGCCCTTCAGTCAACTGTATTTGTTTATGATGCCAGCTAAGAATTTGTTTCCATGGTTACGCGATGTATTCCTACATTAAGGTGTAATTTTCAGTCTTACTAACCTGAAGACGAAAAATCCTATGTGTAGTTAAAACCCTTCTTTATTTCTTAATTCATCATTGTAATATAAATGGCTGAATTAATAGTTTTCATCTTGATCTCATGTTTTTAAACAGGCAAGATTAAAAAATGCACTAAATATTTTATTTTTGTTTTCTGCGCTGGAAAAAAAAATGAATCTAAAGACATAAGGGACGAAGAATTGAATGAGGGATTTTTAGTTTTATATTGGTAACACTGTTTCCCTTGTTTTTGGGGCGCGTTAAAATATAAATTCTAGGATTGTTCATAAGTCTCATATAATTTAAATTTGTACTTTTTATTTTATTTAAAAAACTCTATTGTCAAAATATAATAAATTAGATTGATTTTTGGCGTGTAAAATTAAAAAATCAATTTATTATTTTTATATTTATTTAAGTTTTAGCTTGCAGAACTATAATCGATAATATAGACTTAAGAGTTAGTCACCCTCATGATACAGAGATGGCGCAAGGTGTTCTATTCTGGCTAGGTTGTAATATTTTGGATACAGACTCCACATCCAGTTTTATGTTATTTTATTATTATTTAATTAT
>JAAAKG020031866.1:0-19548 GCA_010014905.2 Druon quercuslanigerum
TTAGAATACTTGAAAAATGTCTTAAAAATTTTTTTAAATATATTTTCAAGTATCGCAGTAATGTTAATGATGACATTGATAAATAGATTAATTATTATTGTGCAGGGGAAAAATGTTAATCATAGAAAAAAATAATTATTTGATAAATATGCTATTTTTGGTCCAACTATTTTTGAAAGCGTTTCTTAGAAAATCGAAAAAATAAAACAAAATGCGATTTTGACAAATATGTTTAGAAATTATAACAAAAACACATTAAAATACCTTTAGTTGTAGCAGTCTAAATATGATTTTCAAACTTTAGATTTTCCGTGTGCAAATTAAATTTTTGTATTTTACATTAGGAATATCTTCATGAAATAAAAATCGTTAGAGAAAGAAAGAAACATGAATTTTATGAATTGGAACATTACATTATTTTTTAGACAAATCTATCGTAAGACAAATATATTAGAAACACGTGAAAAGTAGATTCTGTACCGCCGAGTAGGCAAAAAGTAATTTATCAAAATTTAAAAATTAACGGTGTCTGTAATATTCTAATTTTATTTTACAATATTATACACAATTATTATCCTTAGCACAAAAAATATCAATATATACATTAAAAACCACTTTTTCAATGATAAATAATGATTTGTGTATATAGTGTGTTTTTAATTACAAAATCTTGACAGGCTGTGAGGCATAGTGGCACCTAACGCTGGGGTAGCGGCTTACTGCCAGGGACTAATTTACGCAGGAGAAAATCTATCGCGCCGGCAAATTAAAACATCAACAGTTTTTTAACTACTACTCCAAATAATCTGAAACTTTCCAGAAAACTTCCTGGAACATTTCTGAACAAATTTTTTGCTGACAGTTTTCGCTTGCTTAAAATTCGCTCGACTCCCGAAATGATAGAAGTTGCTTTTGCACGAATTATGCACCGTCTAGGAAAAAAATTATTAACAATTTTTTAAATAAACATTTTGATGTTTTGCTAACGCCATCGGTCGCAGAATATAACAATACACATTGCTGATAAGTTAAATTATAAAATATCACAAACTTTTCATTTCGCTGCCAGTTGATGTGAAAAAAATTAAAATATTTTGATCAGAGAAAAAAAACAGTTTTTTGTGAATAAATGGAAAAATAAAAAAGCTACAACTTTTTTTATGAAGAGAAAAAGATGTGAAATTAAATTTGTACTGAGAATACATATTTTTAAAATTAAAATTCAAAACTTCATTTTCAGGAGCGTAGGGGCCACCCTACTGCAGCAAAATAATTTTATATCTATTTTTTGCATCCAACGCCTCAATTGAGTGTTCCGACTCCAGAACGAGACATAACTCGGTAAAGTTGAAGGTAGGTTGGCCACTGGAAACTAGACATTAAAATTTCAAAATTTAATTTTTGAAGAATGCTTTCTTATAGTAAATTGAATGTCGCATCTTTTTCTTCTCGCAAAAAAGTTTAATCTATTTTAGTTTTCGAGATAACCATGATAATGATGGTTTTTTCTGAAGCCGATTTGTAATTAATTTTTGGTCTCTTGCTCGTCGTCACACCTAAAGTTTTTGGAACTTTTTGATGAATTTTGGGTACAATACTCTTCAAAGTATCCTTATAACGATGATATAAGCGAAAAGTGTATATAATTTATTATAACAAAATAGAAAATTGTTTTCTAGGCCATTTATAATTCAATTACTTATAATCTTTGATCGCTTCGTTTATCGAACGAAGTTTGAGCAAATATGAACTTTGTGTAAAGAATATGTTTAGAAAACTATAAGAAAGTTTTTTGTAAAAACCTTTGTTTAAAAAACTCAATAGATAAAAAACTGCAAATGCAAAACTGTGAGCGCGCGAACTTGTGGGCTCTCTTGTGGGCGACAGGCACGGGCGGACACAAATGTAGGTACGCAGGTGAATAATTCGCAAGTTCAGAATAATATTTGAGTACTTTTATAACGCAAAAATGAACAAGTTATACAATAATATAATAATAAATATTAAATAAAAAAATATTATTCATGTAAAATGTATTCTATAGAATTTTCATACAATTCATGTGAGGATTATATCAAATGCATTCTACAAGAATAATTCCACAGAATTTAGTCGATTTATTTAATTTGTTTTCAATTAGTAAATCCAAGAAAGAATTGTTTACACATTTCATTTACGTTATTTCTGCATTTTTTCCTACCATTTTTACACCTATTATTCTTTTTCCATTTCGAAAAAAAGAGAATTCCTTCTACTATGAATTGCACGAAATATTATTTATCTCATCTAATATAACTCCAGGTATTCATTTGTTTATATTTTTATTCTTTCGCTAGCTGTACTGCAAGTCGTTTCTTCCGTCTAATAGACATGGATTGTAACGAATCGCGCGCTCCAGTTTTGCATTCGCAATTATTTACCTATTTAGTTTTTTGAAAAAAGTGTTTTACAGAAAACTTCCTTATAGTTTTCTGGACAACTTCTTTACAGAAAGTTTCTATTTGTTTAAACTTCGCTTGATAAACGAAGCGATCGAAGATTATAAGGACTTAAATTCAGAATGGCCAGAGAACAATTTTTTATTTTGTTATAAATAACGATATACACTTTTCGCTTATATCATCGTTCTAAGGATACTTCGGAGAGTACTGTATCCAAATTTTATCAACAAATTCCAAAAACTGTAGATCTGACGACGAGTGAGAGACCAAAAATTAATAACAAACCGTCTTCAGGAAAAAACATCATTATCATGGTTATCTCGAAAACTATAATAGATTAAACTTTTTTGCTAAAGGAAGAAAGATGCGCCATCTAATTTTTCTATAAAAATGTATTCTTCAAAAATCAAGTTTTCAAATTTCGATTTTTAGTTGCCAGGAGCCAACCTCCCTCCAACTTTACCAAGTTATGTCCCTTGAATCCTAAAAAAAGTTTAAGTGACAGTTAACTTTATTTTTCTAAAAATTTATTGCAACAAATTAATTTAAAAAGAATATTTAAAAAGATTTTTAAAAACTCCTAAAACGGTCAGAGAAGAATCTGTGATATTTTAAGGAAACTTTTTTAAATTTTGTAGCTTTTTTAAAAAAAATCCACGTAACATTTCAATTATCGAAAAAAGTATACCTGTTCGACGATTTTAAAATAAATTTTTAAAAATATTTAGGTTTTTTGAAAAATTTAAAGATATCAAACACTTTTGGTTCATGTTTTTCGAAAAAATTTTTATTGGACACAAAATGTTCTCTCGGGTAATCTGGTATGATTCAGAGTAATCCATCTCCTCTGGACCGCAATTTTAGGCGATTGTTTTCCTCTCTTATAAATTTATCGTACTTATCGCACATTTTCACTCCAAGCAGAACGAGATAATCTCTAAAAACACTTTTGGATCAGAGTTTATTAACCTTGCGCTGTTCATTTAACAAAGTGACGAATGACAGTATGAATGTTAAATTGAGGACACGACAACTCGCAGTTTCAAACAGTGATCATGAATTATACGAAATTCTTCTCAAAAATTGGAGAACAGAGGAGACCAGATTTAATAAGAAATATTAGTGAGTAATTAATTAACTTTTATAAATAATATTTTACAACTTCGTTTAGCGTGTGTTTTCGCTCACTTTTCGTCTGTGTTTTTGATGAATTTAACTGTTTAGAGGAAAATTAATTTCATAGATTAAACATTGCTTTGTTTTGTTCAAAAGTCATTTTTTGTTGCTGTTTGGTTTAAAATTAATTGTTTTTACTAACAATTAAAATATTTTATTCTAGTTGAAAGATTTTTTTTAGTTTAAATTGGAATCACTTGGTTAAGAAATCAAGTTATTTATTGAAAATTCATTCTTCTTCTTTAGGTTTCTGGATTTAAGATGAAAAATTCAACGTTTTTGTTGGAATTTCTTACTTTTTTATTCGTTAAAAATACATGTTTTGCTTCCAAATATTTATGCTTTACATTTTTCGTAAAAATTTTATTTTTACATTCATTACATTACTTCTTGTGCCAAAAAGAGACAATTCTTTTGATCAGGAACATATTTTTTAACTCAATCTTGAAAAACGCTTTGAAAAAACTCATTTTTTTGAAAAACTATGGAAGATATGAAAAACAAAATAAATAGATGAAAATTGTTTCTCAGAAAAAGACCAACAAATTTGTTGCATATTATGTTTAGTTCTTATTACAATTATAAAAAATAAAAATATAAACCTAAAACATTAAGATTTTGAAAAAACGTCACAAAATACAAAAAGCAATGAAAAAATTAAAATTTATTTAAACAAAAATATATACAAATATGTTATTCTATATTCTTTTGAAGGGTGTGTAGTTTTTGTAATGATCGTAACAAATAATTTAAACAAAAATTAATTTTTTTGTGCCTGTGTATAAAGATTAATGTTAAGTAATTAAAAAATATCAAAGTAGCAATAAAAAATTATATTTTCATACATATAATATGTTGAGAATGTGTTCGTTAAAGGCGAAGGAGCTTTAAGAAAAGAGTATTTACGATTATCAAATTTAAGTTGATGGTGTTCTGAAATTTAGATTTTAAATTTCTATACAGAAATATTTTGGAGGTCCATCAAATGATTAATTTTTTTGTAATTTCCGATAATAATAATTTAATAAATATTTCTCTAAGATTAGCTGCTTCAGTTATGAAAGATGTGAAATCTACTGCATTTAAAATTGTATATTTTTCCATTCATACATATTTCAGATATGATAATGAAACTATCATTATATTACAGAAAAATAAATTGCATTACCTGATATCTCATTATTGAATTTCAAGATGAATTGAATTTTAATCATAAATATAATCAACATAGTATGAATCTTTATAATAAACATCTTAATTTACTTAAAAACCATAATAATAATAATAATACAATTAATTTAAATAAACATAGATTAGAATCAGATAATAATCAAGATTATAAAGATCCATGGATTATTAATATGTCAAAGATTGAAATATTAGAAGAGGTTGAAGACATTTTACGTTTAGGAGACAAATTTAACTCCAAATTTGTTTCTTACAAAAAAGAACATATTTTTCAGATAATTAAAGATTTAGAATCCAACATTCATAAATTACCAGATAGCTCACATCAAGAATTCCGACATAAGATTCGTAAGTTCGCTTCTAATTATTTAAATAAATGTAAACAAATTAGTGAACCAGATAGAATCATTGCGATAAATATTAAACTTACTAACAATTTTATTTAAAAAAACAAAGACATTCTAATAACATATACTGATAAAGGAAATGTAACAGTTCTGATGGATAAAAATGATTATAAACAAAAAATGACTAACTTACTAAATGATACTAGTACTTACATTAAATTAAATTCTGCTCCGATAATAACATTAAAGGAATTACAAAACAAAACTTTTAATTTAACTAATAAATGGAGGACTAAGAAATTTCTTAATCCTAGTACTGTTAGGAAAGATTTGATTACAACTAATACTAATTTAGCAAGAATTTACGGTCTCGATCAGCCTGATGCTTTGGCCTTATTTGCTTTTTTCGGTGTTAGAATGCGTTTCATTAATCCAACTAATATGTGTTGGTCAAGTCGGTTAATATTTTTTTTGCTTCGCCGTTTCCCAATCCTATTGCCATGGACGGTCTTGGTGCAATGGTAGTCAGAAGGATTTAACCTAGGAACCCTTGTGGTAATAGCCGGTATGCCTGCTATCGGATTCTTCCCTTTTTAGGCGCCTGGGTCTTCTTGGTTCGAACAAGCTTCATATGGAAGGATACGTATTGTTTGTTAAATGTGATATTTATTGATCTCTAGAGTATAATTGCAACTTTGCTTGTTGCTCGCAACCGGATAACCAGGCTAGTGTTTGCTGCTGCCAGGAATGCCCAGCTGCAGCGAGTCCGGTCTTCGCTTGTGCACCGCCTTATATAGCCACACTGTCGGAGAGTCTCACGGGAAGCCGCGTGGAGAGGGAGACTCGAGTGGAGGGAGGTGCGTGCGCCTAGTGGCACTGGCGTCGTAGTCGTGGCACCTTCCTTCACTCGGCCTCGTTTATACGTGAGAGCGTGGCTTTACATTAAGGTTAAAAAAATATTTACATAGTCATCTTAATTACTATCAGTAAACAAGTGTTTGGAAAAAAAAGGAAATCTATATGAAGGTTTTTTTGTTGAATGCACAATATCGTTATATGGATTTTCTTATATTCTACCGCTTAAGCGCGTATAACAATTATTAACAGATTACTTAATAATTATAATATAAAAACTATATATAGAACTGAGCATAAATTAGACAAATATATAAGACTAGGTAAAGATAAACTGAATACTTTGGATCGTTGTAACGTTGTGTATAGAATTACTTGCTCTTGTGGCGTGACTTATTTTGGCCAAACTAGTCGTCCACTTAGAATAAGATTAAAAGAACACAAAGATAACATCAGATTAGCAGAAAAATATCATAGAGCTATCAGTCAACACTTAACTAATAAGGTGATTTAAATGAAATAAAATGTTATAATATAGAAATTGTACACGAGGAATCTAACTACTATAAACGTTGTTTTTCTGAGATGCTATTTATTAAGAAAGAGGGATTAAAAAGCATGAACCCGATATCTGATTTAAATACATTTAGTGAATCCTATATGATGATTATTAACCATTTAAGCTAATTAATTTTCACATAGTTTAAAAATTACAACATTAAAATTGTTTAAATTGTCTTTTTTAGCCTACATGCTAAATATCATTGTTGGTTGATATAATAGTTGAAATTATATTTACACAGTTTATAATTAGTATATACGCTCCTGGAATTTTGTAGTTTGCGCACTTATGTTTTTGCTACGATAGATTCAGTGACTCCACAACCATGATGGAGTTGTTATGGTTATTCCGGTTTTTAGATAAATTCATAACTAATTATTCTTGAAAATTTTTTTTAAATAATTCATAAAACATGGAACATCACTTCCGGGAGCTGAAGGATGTTGTTGATATAGATAATAAAGAATAGTGGTCGTAGAATGCTGCCTTCGATCCTACTAGTTCGAATGGTTTTTTCTTCTGAAAGGGTCTGGTCTATATTGACTAAGTATGTTCTGTTGAAAAGGTGTGAGTTTGTGAAGTGATTAAGCCCTATTGGAAATTTTTAGCTTATTAGTTTTTAAAGCAGTCATAATCAGACGCTGTCGAAGGATAGCTTTACGTCAAGCTGATGGTTTCGCTAAACTTAAACATAGTATGCTGTGTAGAGTGGTTATTTCTAAAATAGCACTGTATAGTCCTTGAGGTGATAGTTTACTCGAGTGAGTATTGTTTTTCCAAAAATTGTACTCATTATATTAGGAAGGCTGATATGTCGGTATTAGGTTGGATGTTATGGAACCTTGCCTTTTTCTGACAAACTAGAATTTAAGCTATTCCAAGTTTTAGGAAAGAAGCTCACTTAAATAAAGGTATAGATTATAAGTGCAAGGAGACCTACTCACGAGATAGGAAGCTTTTTGAGGACTAAATTTAAAATTGAATCAGGGGTGGATGCTTTCTTATATTGAGTATTTTTAATTTCTTGTAGTTTCTTATAATTTTGGATTTTCTGAAAGTCGGAAACAATTTTTTCGCATTCAGCAATACATTGCGAGTCGGATGACTTATTATGTGAAGCGAAGTTATTTTTATCATTTGCTGCTAGAAGATTTGATTTGTCGGTACAAGAAAATGCAAACTATTTGTCCGGTTTTTTGAGAGGATGAATATTAGTCCGCGTCTTCGTTATGGCTTCAGTCATACGAGATATTGAGTTATATTTAATTTAAAGTTTACCCACTTCACTATTCTAATTTTTAAATTGGTACTCTCAAACTTTAATTGCAACAGTTTTCCGAAGCCGGTTAATGATGTTTTTAAGGACACAGCTTTTATTTCTTTGATGTGTTTGTCAAAGTTTATTACGAGTGTAGATAATGTCTTCAATTCGGGGCTGAGAAGTCAATATTAGTAGTGTTTAATAGTGTACGTTCAAAATTGACAGGAGTTTCTAGGGTCGAGTTAAACGGCAAATATCGGTGTAGATTATGTAGAAATGTGGTTTAAACTATGATTATTTAATTTATTGGTATATGTTTTAAATTTACAGCTGAGAGATTTTTGAAAAGTCCAAATTCCATATCATTATCAGCAGGTATGCCAAATGCAAACACTTTTCCTTTCGAAGAGATTGATGTGAAATACAAGGGTGGAACCTTAGTACAATTAAGGGGTTCAGAATTAGATGCAGCACTGCAATACTGTGGCTCCCCTGGGTAAGTAACAACATTGTTTAAAACCAAAATGCTGCATCATATTTTAACATGAAACTATCATTTTGTTGGTGAAGTTTCATCCCATTAATGGCAAAATGGAAAGAATTTCAAGAAAAGTGGCATTCGCCAAAATTTTCAAATTGGGATGTGCACTTTGTAACTGGTTCGCAGGAAGGATGTTTTAATATTTTTGAATTGCTGATCAATTTCGGAGATCCTGTTATGGTTCAAACACCCACATTTACAGGAACATTGAGAGCAGTACAATTAAATTTTTGTTTCAAAATTGATATAAAATACTACAATTTATATCTATAAATTAATATTAATTTAACCATGTATGGTTCTAGATGCTTCCCTTGCAGCCAGACTTTATTGAGATACCTCAAGATTTAGATGGTGTAATTCCCGAAGAAATTGATAAAGTTTGTAAAAAAAGACTTGAAGACAATAAGCCAATGCCAAAGGTTAAAATTTCTTTTTATATTACACATATTTTTATTACTGAATTTTTTACTTGAAATATCAAAGTAATATTCTTATAAAATTTTTGGTTTTTATAATATTATATCTTTGTGGCGTATTATGATAGAACAGCAACCACAATATTTTTGAAAAGTCTTAACCAATAACGAGAGCCTAATGACTGGTGAAATCCTACAAAATAAAATAATGTAACACAGTCACTAAAGATAAGCAATAAATTACTTATTTGAGTAGCTGAAATATTTCGTAAGACAATAGTGCAAAACTAATAGTAGCTTAGTGGAAATATATAAGTTTGTTGAGAAATGTACTTATTATTTAAAATAATCTTATAGGAATGAGGAACATAAATTTTAAATGAAAAAATATTAATTTTCGAAATTAAAAGACGAATTTGCATCAAAGCACATGAGTTTTTTCACCATATAGCTGAATTATTATTTTATAAAACATACATTTCCAGCTAAAGATGAAACACTTACATTTTCAGATTAACAAAGTAGTTTCTAACAACAAAATTTAATCTTCCACTGAAGAATGGAATCTTTAAAGAAATGTTAGCAATGTGTGCAGTTTAATTTTCATAATAATAAAAATAAAATAAAAAAAGATAATAGTTTACAACACAAAATATTATTTATTATTTATTTATTATTATTTTCTTTCACAGTTCCTCTACGTGAACCCAACCGGTGCAAATCCGACAGGAACAGTCTTACCTGAAGAAAGAAAACAATATATTTATAGATTGGCTCAAAAATATAATTTTCTCATCTTAGAAGACGACGCGTATTATTTTCTACATTTTATGGAAAATCAGCCCGTCTCATTTTTATCACTGGACACAGATGGTCGTGTAATTAGATTTGACTCATTCAGCAAAATATTTAGCGCCGGACTAAGATTAGGCGTTGTGACAGCCCATAAGGATATCCTTGAAAAATTATCTTATCATGTACAGTGTTCTACAATACATGCTTCTACTTTATCTCAGGTTATTATTTTTTATTACGTTTTAAAATTTGAAAATTGTATTGATTAAAAATTTGCTCGTTGCCCATTGTTATCCCCAGTTGTATTCCTCATTCTCCTTGTGATTATCTACTGTCAATTCCATCATCACTAACACTAGAATTACTACTGCCACTTCCGTTACCACTGACACTCCCGTTACCATTGTCACTCCCGTTTTTCCTGCCACATTCATTAACCCTCTCATTTCTATTACCATTAAAAAATCCTAATCCCTACCCTACACCGCATCCTACCCGCATTTGCTATCACAATTCAATTACCAATAACACCACACACTAAAATTTCCGCTATCGCTCCCACGGCAACTACAATGCCCATTACCAAATCCAACTCCAATACCACTCCCATTTCCATTACCACTATGACTTCCATTTCCACTAGCACTTCCATTACAACTCCCACTACTATTCCCGCGTCCACTCCCTTTGCAACTACCACGCAAATTACTAATCCTAATTCCAATAGCACTTCCAATTCCATTATTAGTATGACTCCCATCTCCACTTGCACTTCCACTACCGTTCCCACAACAATTTCTGTTTTTGACTGCCATTGGAACTACCATGCCTATTATCAACCTCAATTCCAAAACCAATTCCACTTTCATCACCACTCTGACCATGATTTCCACTTGCCCTTCCATTGCCACTATCACTACAAGTTCTACTGTAACTCCCATTGCAACAACCATGCCCGTTACCATTTCCAACCTCATTACACTCCAACTTCCATTTTCTTCTTATTTCCACCCGCACCTATATTACCACTCTCACTATGATTTTCGCCTTCACTTCTATTGTAACTAACATAACTATTATCAATTCTAATTTCATTATCACTCCAACTTCCAATACCCTCATATTTCCACTCGCACCTCTATTACCATTCTCACTATAATTTTTTCTTTCACTCCCATTGCAACTAATATGCCTATTACCATTTTCAATTTCATTAACCCTCCCACTTCCATTAAAACGCTGACTCCCATTTCCATTCACACTTGCTTTACAACTCCCACTACAATTCTCGCGTCTGCTTTCATTGAAACCACCACGCCCATTACTAATCCCAATTCCAATATCACTTCCAATTCCATTACTAGTATGACTCTCATTTTCACTCGCACTTCCACTACTGCTCCCATAGCAATTTCTGCTTTCACTGCTATTGGGGCTACCATGTCCATCACCAATCTCAATTCCAAAACCATCCCCATTTTCATTACCACTCTGACTCTTATTTCCAGCCACTATCACTACAATTTCCACTGTAACTCCCATTGCAAAAACCATGCCGTTACCATTTGCAATTCCATTAACTCTCCAACTTCCATTTCTCTCTTATGTCCACCCGCACCTCTTTTTACCACTCTCACTATAATTTTCGCTTTCACTTCTATTGTAACTAACATACCTAATATCAATTCTAATTTCATTATCACTCTCACTTCTATTAAAACTCTGACTCTCGTTTCCACTCGCACTTCCTTTACATTTCCCAATACAATTCCCGCCTCCGCTTCCATTGTAACCACCACGGTCATTACCAATCTGAATTCCAATACCACTCCCAATTCCATTACTAGTATGACTCTCATTTCCACTCACACTTCCATTGCCACTTTTACTACAATTTCCACATTCACTCCCATTACAACTACCATGCCCGTTACCAATTCCAATTCCATTAACTCTCCAACTTCCATTTCTCTCTTATTTCCACCCGCCCCTCCATTACCACTCTCACGATAATTTTTGGTTTCACTCCTATTGCAACTAACATATCGAATACTAATTCCAATTTCATTATCACTCACACTTCCATTACCATTCTCACTCTCGTTTTCACTCGCAATTCTATTAGCTCTTTCACATCTTTCATTAATCGTACTCTTTTTACCACTCCCACTCTCATTATAATTCTCTCTCCCATTACCACTCCAACTTATTATATTAAAAATAATTTTCTCTAATCTTTAACAATTTTTTATTTATAATACAGGTATTAATTTACAAAATTATAGTACTATGGACTGATGAAAAGTTGAAGGAGCATTTTAAGAGCATTCAAGATTTCTATCGAAGGAGACGCGATATCATGACTAGCCTCCTTGAGAAATATCTTGCTGGTAAACTTCATAATTATAATATAAATTATATGCGAATCTAATAAAAAAATCAACAAATTTTTATTATTTGTTTATAGGCCTCGCTGAATGGTCTGTACCAAAAGCCGGTTTCTTTGTCTGGCTGAAAATCAAGGAGTTGGAGGACGTTTACGATTTAATTATGCAGAAATGTATAGACCAAAATATTTTTTTCCTTCCTGGACACGCATTTTATAAAAATTCAAATAAAAAATGTCAATATATTCGAGTTTCCTACAGCTATGCTTCAGAGGAAGACATCGAGAAGGTTAAGCTTTTTAAAAAATATGTTGTTTAAGTTCGATTTCTTCAAAACCAAGAAAGCTATTGACTTCTTTTCATTATCTGTTTACTGCTTAATAATTATTCATTCTAAAGTTATAAGATATCAAGTTATATACAAAATTCTTAATTTTAGGCACTGAAGATCTTGGGAAATGTTCTGAAGAAAGAAATCCAGAGGACAAAAATTAGCGCGCTTTAGCGAATTAGGACCTTTCCTCTTACTTTATGTTATTTTTTTAGCTTTTATGAATTTTTTTTGACTTTCATTTTGAAGTTGAGGGTGCCTGCCTTCCTACATTGAAAAACATTAATATTAATAAATTAAATCCTTATTATCTATTTTTTATTTTCATGGCGGAGGATTTGTTTAATGAAACAATAATTCAACGTAAAATATGTATTTGATGCTTTTTTTCTAAAAAAAGTACTAAAAAAGTACACAAAAGTGGTTAATACAAGATATTGTTATAAACAATTATTTTTTTATCAATTAAAAAAGACGTATTACGCAATAATAATGAATTATACACAATTACTTGGGACAACAATGTTAAAATATGGCCGTAGTTCTACTTGCAACACTTAGACTTGCAGAAAACAAAGTATTTTCAAAAAACAAAACTTCCGTTTTTTGTCAAAATGCAAACAAAAAAATTAAATTTATAAAACCTTACAATTTCCAAACTAATAGGGCTAAAAGACTTTTTTTAGATGTACACGGATTTTTTATACTCTATTTCATCCTTTGGCATAATCAACGCAAAATATACCTGGCACGATTTATTTTGAAATAATATTGAACTGATTCAGTCAGTCAGTCAGTCAGTCAGTCAGTCAGTCAGTCAGTCAGTCAGTCAGTCAGTCAGTCAGTCAGTTAACCAGTCAGTTAGTTAGTCAGACAGCTAACCCACTAGCAAGTTAGCCACGAGAAGCGTTATCAGAATGTGTTCATCAAAACTGAAGGAGCTTTAACGAAAGAGAATTAACAATCCCTAAATTTCAGTTGTCAATGTTTTGGGTAATTATTAAACTGTTTTAGCTGAAAATTATATTTCTTGGTTAAGAAATACTCTTTTTTGGCTGAAAATGTAACTATTTTAATGAAAATTCATACTTGAAGGTTCAAGATTCAATTCGTTTAGTAGAAAATTAAACTGTTTGGTTAAAATTGAACTGTTTCAATAGAAGTAATGGCTTTAGATTGAATATTAAACGTTTATTTGTTGAAAACATGAAATATTGCCCTTTTTATTAAAAATTTATATTTTCCGGTTTCAAGTCTTGAAGATTTCAAAATGCGTGAAAGAATAATAAAAAAAAATTTGTGACAATTTTTTAAATTTTCTAAGATTAAAAATGTTTTAAGTAAGCTGAATTTTGCAGAATGTGAAATAAATTTAAAAAAGTTCTTAAGGTTAATTGCAAAGTTTTAAAATAACTGATTTTGTAATCAATATTCAAAAAATAATCTAAAAGATTTTAAGGCAATTTTTTTAATTCAAATAATTTTAAGAAATTTCAGAAAAAAATTGATATAATTTTTTTTTGATCACTGAACAAAAGAATTTTCTTAATACTCGAGTAAAAAGTTCAAATGATTCTTAATTCTGAATTTTACCTTCGAAAGAAAAGTAAAAAATGTCTGATAATTTCAAACGATTCCCTAAAATTTCAAAAAAAAGGATTCAAGATCTTAAAGCAAAATGTTGCATTTCGATTATATTAAAAAAATATAAAAATCAAGAAAATTCAAGAAATATTTAGTAAAATAGAAGAAATAGAAAAGAAAATATTTTAAAAACAAACTTTAGGAGCTGTAAAAAAATATCGAAAGTTTTCAAGGGAATAAAGAAATGTTATTTAAATTCCTGACAAAATTTAAGATTTTAAGAGATTTTCCATAGATTACAAATATTCAAAACTTTAAAACATTTCCGGAAATTAATTAAATTTTTCTTGATTTCCTCCAAACTTCCAAAAGTCCTGAAAATCCTTTAAAAATACAGGATTCCTTTATTATTTTGTAAAATACCTTAAAATGAAAAAAAGTATTAATGCTAAATTTTTTTTCTCTGTGACACCGGATTCTTGATTTACACTCGAATAGAAACCATCTGGTGTGAAAAGGAATTCTATAATACTTTTTTTCATAGTAGTCGCATTTCTTAATCATATACATAATTTTGACTGTTGACTCATTATTGTTGACTTATTATTATAAATTATTTGATTTTTAGAAGTTTAATAGGATTCTTAATAAGGATTCTTAATTTGGATTTTAATCTAATTTAAATTTGTTACATTTTAATTTTCAGAAAGATTTTTTGCTTTCTTGCATGAGTACATCTATTGCTTCTTCAATACATTGACTTTTCAATCAATAAAACAAACATTGCCTTTATGTTCTCTTTCAAGGTCACCATCATGGACAATATAACTTTTTTCCCCCTCGTTCATTGTACTACCAATTATTTTTTAAGACGTATAAAAATGGCTGAGAAGGGGGAATAAATTAAATCTTTCATAGGATCAGTCAGTAAGTCAGTCAGTCTGTCAGTAAGTCAGTAAGTCAGTCAGTCAGTCAGTCAGTCAGACAGAATGCCAGTCAGTCAGTCAGCCAGTCAGCCAGTTAGTCAGTAAGTTAGTCAGTAAGTCAGCCAGTCAGTCAGCCAGTCAGCCAGTCAGTCAGTCAGTAGGTTAGTCAGTCAGACAGACAGACAGTCAATCAGTCAGAGAGTCAGTCATTCAGTCAGTCAGTCTTTACAACAAATATAATTTTTCTTTAGTTAAATGATTTGTTAATATACAAAAAATAATTATTTTCTTAACATTTGGTTGACACACTAATTTTAAATTTATAAAAATTTTCACACTTGCTTGAAGGTGAGAAAAACTAAATTATGGATGGAAGCTTCGAATATTTTAGTTTACGAAATGTATAGACTATACATTGACCTATACTATAGACCGCCTGTCTGAGAAGGGGGAATAAATTAAAGCTTTCATAGGATCAGTCAGTAAGTCCGTCAGTCTGTCAGTCAGTCATTCAGTCATTCAGTCAGTCAGTCAGTCAGTCAGTCAGTCAGTCAGTCAGTCAGTCAGTCAGTCAGTCATTCAGTCATTCAGTCAGTCAGTCAGTCAGTCAGTCAGACAGAATGCCAGTCAGTCAGCCAGTCAGCCAGTTAGTCAGTAAGTTAGTCAGTAAGTTAGCCAGTCAGCCAGTCAGTCAGTCAGTCAGTAGGTTAGTCAGTCAGACAGACAGACAGTCAGTCAGTCAGAGAGTCATTCATTCAATCAGTCAGTCTTTGCAACAAATATAATTTTTCTTAAGTTAAATGATTTGTTAATGTCGAAAAATAATTCTTTTTCTTTAATTCGGTTGACACACTTATTGTAAATTTATCAAAATTTTCACAATTGCATAGAGATGAGAAAAATTAAATTATGAATGGAAACTTAGAATATTTTATTTTACGAAATTTATAGACTACAGGTAATGGTACAAACTTTCAATGAGATTAATGAAATTTTTTTTATGATTTAGATTTGGCCACAAGGTGAGGTTTAAAGAATGTATTGGTTTCTTCAAAAATAAATGTTTTATTATTTTAAAAATATTAATGTTCATTTTTTTCTAGGCCTATTAATTCTTTTAAGAAATCTCGAAAGTTTTCAATAGATTAAATTTATTTTCTTAAAATGCTTGGGAAAATTTATAACAATGTAAGGCAATTTTTTTTACATTTGGAAAGATTTTTCAAATATTTAAGAAAAATTCGAGTCATTTAGAATTATTGTCAAGAATATAAAACGTTTTAAATAGATAAGAGGTATTCAAAAACTTGGAAACATTTGCGAAAATGAATCAGATATTTCTTGATTTCTCCCAAAATTTAAAAAAAATCCTAAACATGTTTTTAAAAAATTCAAAATTAAATTTTTTTTAATGCTTTAAAAAAAAATTCTTGAACATATTCTATAATCTTTTTGGAAAATTTTACTGTAAGACCAAAAATTAAAATTCATCATCCCAGAAAAAAAAAATTAAAAATCCTATTTTGCTGTGAAACTATGCAAGATACAAAAAAATATGTTAAAACATAAAATAACAATAGAATAATGAATTTCAAAATCACTTCTTAGAATTCTATTATAATGAGAAGGTACTGTTCTTATGTGAAAACTAAATATAGTGGGTTTTTTAAATCTCCACATTTCGAGACCCCTGATTCCAAAAAAAAATATTTTTTCCAATGGTGTCAGTCCCAAGTCGTCTGGCGGATAAAGTTTCAAAGAGGAATCTATTGGTATTGTGCTTTGGCGAACATATTATGTAGTTAATGCCCGTTTTTTGATAAAAATGGTTTATTAAAAATTGCTGTTCAAAATTCCAAGTTTTCTAAAAAAGACTGCCACGCGTTTTCGAAATAGTTTCTAAAATTTTAGAAATTTAAATTAGATTTAAATTCAAATTAAAAATCCTATTGACCGTCCAATCATCAAATGCTAACTTATGTAAAAAAAACTAGAATCCAACGACTTTGGACCATAACGAACAAAAAAAAATTCTTTAATTGTAATCTGCAAAACATTTTTGAAAACAAAAATTTCAGACATAAATAAGAGAGAGGAGTTCCGAATAAATTGTGTAACGAAACGTTGTTAATGTTCCTTTTTTTAAATTTATTCTTATTTTCAATGTTCTTTCATTGTAATTTGATAATAAGAACAATAAAGAAGACGAGAGAAGGAAAAAGGAAAGGAAGGGTATGTGGCTAGTTGCCTTCTCATTGTTCTTTCCTTTTTTTTTTATTTTTGTCAGAATTTAAAAAAAAATCAGATTACAGTTGCAGCATTGTTTGTTTGTTTGTTGTGATCCAAACTTGTTTGTTAGATTCTTGTTTTTTACAGCATATATGCTAAGACCAAGCCAGTCCCAAGATCGAAATTTGTTCCCATATTTAAGAATTAAGGTTTTAAAAAAGCGGTAAAAATTTGGGAAAGCATTATTAAACACAAAAGGAAGGTGATAGAAAACCGTGGAGTAAACATATTCTACTTTATCAATGACACTTGCTGTGTCGGTCACTAGATTTTTTTTATTCTGGCCACAGGTGGGACCAGAGGTGAACTTTTAGATTTAGAACTTGTCTCATGGACAGAGGTCAGAATACAAAATTTTAATATTTTGATATCTTCTTTATGAATTTTTGTATTTATAATCAGCAACCAGAAAAACTATTATGTATCCATTATGAGGAATAATTCAATTTAGAAAGAGTAAAAAAAGTAAGCTGAAGCAACATCCACAAATCTAAATGAAAAATAACTTATAAGTGTTGCAATTTTTTACATCCTGGTTTTAAAAAGAAAGCATTCTCTATACTGGATCGTTTGCAGCATCCCTTAAAACATATGGAAAAATTTGCACCAAGAAAAAGGTACAGCGACTTCATAAAATTCTAGGACCTCATGCTTGCTGTAAACTTTTTTATTTGGAAATTAATGGGTTAAACCTCCACACCCACTAGTCAGATGCTTTAAATCGTGTATCTTCAACATCAAGGATGTTTTTAGCATATATACCCCATTGCTATTAGGTCAGCATCGTCAACTATCATACCAGCATCAATTGCACTTTAAGACTTTTTCAATGTGTACTCCGCAATAAGATGCAACTTTTCCACATATGTACCTCCTTTATTTACTCGTTCTGTCCACCTCAAGATTTGTTTTTCTTCTTCCGCTTCTCCGAAACTGGACTGCTCTTTGTTCATAATCGAGGCTACCATCTTCCGAAAAGTCTAAAGTATTTTATTCTACAATCTCAACTCCATTAAACTTATTCACTGCCTGAATTAGTATTTCTTGAACCTGATCTACCAGCTGATGTTCTGCATCATTAACTTCACTGTTAGGTGTGTTAATGGTTTGAAATACAACTACAATTCTATAAATAAAACTATTTACTGAACGTTGCGAAACATCTAAACATCATCATAAGAAAATCATTTATTTTAAGTGGTATGATAACAATTATTACGCATTCAGAATTTTTAGAGCTCAGTCGATTTTCCTGATAATAATTTCGACATGAGATAGATAAGCCTCATATTTTATTAAAAAACAGCTTACATGGCCTATTGAATGCTGCTGACTATTTTAACAGTGCGTGACGCCTTGAAAGATATTGTGTCGCTTTTTCCGTTCAGTCTCCACACATTGAAAATTATCTTAATACTCGAGATCTTGAGACTGATAATAACTGATAGTGACAAGTATATTATAGGAGTGATGATTATATTCAATCTTTTTCACTCATCGTTTAAGAAATCTTCCCGAAAAGATGATGAACTGCATCAGCACGCTGATCCTTACAATCCCGGTTTTTTTTCTTCTTTGTGGTAAGAGTACTCAAAATAATAGAAATCATATTGTAAGCATGAAATATAACATATTGCATTTAAAGTAAGCAATCATTAAAATTTCAAAGTAACATATGTTAGAAGCATACTCATAGGGTGGATAAGAAGCTTAACATATTTTCGTGGTGATTTCCTGGGACTGAGAGTAATCGGTTTTGCTGACTTTGGGTTTTAATCAATACAAAATAGGTACAGGGGATCATTACTTTATCCTTTGTACTAATAAGAAAAAATACCCGGGATTTCATCTTTGAAATAGCGAAACCTACCGAATTCTGGAAGGTTTTGTTTTCATCCGAGAGAGTTAGGTTTTGAACCTACTTTCAGCTCCCTAGACTTTTACTCTCAGTCTATGCAATATAATTTCAATCTTTGAGATTCTATTTTTGAAATCTAAATAAAAGCGACAAGTTTATGTCATTATTTACAAGAAAATAAAAAACTGTTTTCTAGGTCATTCAGAATGTAAGTCCTTATAATCTTTGATCGCTTCGTTTATCGAGCAAAGTTTGAGCAAATATAAGCTTTCTGTAGAGAAGTTGTTCAGAAAACTATAAGGTAGTTTTCTGTGAAAATCTTTTTTCAAAAAACTGAATAAGTAAAAAATTGCGAATGCAAAACTTAGAGCGCGCGAACTAAACTCTTGTAGGCGACAGGCATAAGGGCGGACTCAAATGTACGTACGTAGGTGAATGATGCGAAAGTTCAGAATAATATTTTTCATAATACGCGCAACGAAAATTCGACTTTCGCCGCCTCTTGAGCGATCGAAAATGGCGGGTTACTGACGAGATTTCTATTCGCCACTAGTGGCGAATAGAAATCAGCTGACGTGGCGAATGTAC
>JAAAKG020031877.1:2639-14880 GCA_010014905.2 Druon quercuslanigerum
AAATATAATTAATTGGAAATATGCAAAATTAAACAAATATAAACATTATTATTCTTAACATTCGTGAACATAAACAAATTATAGCAATTAAAACCAACCAAAATTGAAATATAAACAGTTGTAAACATGCCTAATCATTCAATATTGGGAACATTTTAAATGGGAAAATCACCTAAATTTTCCATTGGGAAACATAAACAATTGGATACATTCTAAGTTGATAAATTTCAAAATATAATTAATTGGGAAAATCCAAAGTTAAACAAACATAAAAATTAATATTTTTGAGATTCATGAACATAAAAAAATTCTAGCAATTAAAACCATCCAAAATGAAAATATAAACAATTGTAAACATTCCGAATCTTTCAATATTGGGAGCATTTTAAACGGAAAAATCGCCTAAATTTCCCATTGGAAAAAATGAACAATTGGATACATTCTAAGTTGATAATTAATTGGAAATATCCAAAGTTAAACAAATATAAAAATTAATATTTTTGAGATTCATGAGCATAAACAATTTCAAGCATTTGGAACTAAACAAAATTAAAATATAAACAGTTGTAAACATTCCTAATCTTTTAATATTGGGGTCATTTTAAACGGGAAAATCGCCTAAATTTCCCATTTGGAAAAATAAACAATTGGATACATTCTAAGTTGATAAATTTCTAAATGCAAAGAATTGGAAATATCAAAATTTAAACAAATAAAAATTAATATTTTTTAGATTCATGAGCATAAACAATTTCAAGCATTTGGAACTAAACAAAATTAAAATATAAACAGTTGTAAACATTCCTAATCTTTTAATATTGGGGTCATTTTAAACGGGAAAATCGCCTAAATTTCCCATTTGGAAAAATAAACAATTGGATACATTCTAAGTTGATAAATTTCTAAATGCAAAGAATTGTAAATATCAAAATTTAAACAAATAAAAATTAATATTTTTTAGATTCATGAGCATAAACAATTTCAAGCATTTGGAACCATCAAAAATTGAAACATAAACAATTTTAAACATTTCTAAACTTTAAATTAAAAAAAAAATTGGAAGGATTCAGTCTCATAAAGCCTTATAAAGCATAAAAATGTTAATGTTCTTTTAAAGTAATGCTACTATTCTTCTAAATGATTTTTTGTAATAATCCATTTCTACGCCACTGATTTATAGTGACTCGAGTGACTGATCAGGATCAAAAATTCAACCAGCAAATCAAAACTGAACTCGCCATTCATCGACTGCATCTTGATCAAGATATAAGTGTCAAACTGCTGAAAGCGCCCTAATTTTTAAAAATGTATTCTATATAGATAACTTATTTTAATAAAATATAAAACGATTTATTATTTTTAAAAAGATTTTTCGCTACTTTATTATTTAACATAATAATAAGAATAACATTTTTCAATATTAGCAGACACTTTACAAAAACACTGACAAAAATGTTGGGATTAAAAAAATATCTTTTTGTTTATATCAGATTTATGTGAGCTCACTCATTTTTGAAACCGAGAAAATTGTTTTCCTAAAAATATTTTTGTTTTCATTTTTCTCGTAATCGGTGCAATTTTTCGACATATCTCGTTTTTTTTTTGCAAGAAAAATGAGAAACTTCGATTTTTTGAAAAACAAATTTTCCAATCATCCAAAATTATTCAACTAGCCTAAATTGGCAAAAATATAAGTTTTAGAGATACATTTTTAATCCGTTGTATATTTTTACTTCGTCTGAATATAAATAATAAATTAAAAAAATAAAATAAAATGAAATAAATAAAAAAAAAAGTTTTTCCCTCATTCTTAGAGCTCAAGTAGCTCATTGGGTTGTCAAAGAATCATTGTTGAAGCACATAATTGGCACAAAACATGTGCATGTAATATTCGAGTGAGTATGAAGATAAAACAATTATGATAAAAAACATGAAAAAAACGATAAAGGCATGGTGCAAGAAAACGTTATCAGTAAAGTTCTGTATGCTTGGCTTAACGTTCACTCTCGCGTGATATAAAAAGAGCCATAAAGTATTTATCGTAAGAGGTTGAGTCTGGGTCTGCAGCCAGGAAAGATTTTTTCCTCAATTGTTATGAAATGAATCAGCAAAGTTACTTTATTATATTTAAATTTTTAATTTTAATTCTAAAGTAAGTTTAATTTTGAATACAGTTCACAAAAATTTGTAAGCATCGAAATTGGAAAGCAGTCAATAAATGAAAAAAAAACAGAATTGTTTTCGCACTGAAAAGGTAAAAAATTTAGAATAAATACATAAGACTTGAAAAAATGCGAATCAAACTCAAGTAAAATTCCTAATAATTAAAAAGAATTGAGACAAATTTTTGGTAATAAAAAAATTCCATTGATTTCCGTAAACTTGGAATTAATTTAGAGGAATTTATGGTAAACGAGAAGAATTCGATGGAATTTATAAAAATTCAAGGTAATTTAGAAAAATTCAAATTAATTGAAAACAATTTTAAAATTTCTTTAGAAAAACTTAATTGAATTCAGAAAATTTGAAATAAGCTTAGCAAAATTTTTGAATAAATTAAAAAAAATTTAATGAAACGTCTTAGAATTCAAGGTAAGGTTAAAAGACTTCCGTAACAATAAAATAAATTTTTTCATTTAAAAAAATTCAATAAATTAAGTAGAATTGAGTTAGCTTAGAAGAATTCAAGTGGATTAAAAAAAATCAAGAGTTCCAAAGAATTTAAAAGAATTCAGAATGAATTCAAAAAAATAATTTCAAACCTCTGTAAATATTTGAAACTCTAATAATTTATATCCAAAAAAGAAGTCAAGCCATTCGCAACTAATTTAAACAATGGAAAAAGTTGCAATGATTTAAGTAAAATGTGAGTGAATTTAAAGGAATTTAAGAAAAATGAGAGGAATTCGACGGAATTCATAAGAAATCAAGCTGAATTAAACAATCAAGTTAATTTGCAAACAATTAAAAAATATGAAAAAATTTAAAAAAATTAAACTTCAGAATTCCAGTCCAACTAAACTGGAAATAATTTTAAAATCCCATAACATTATTAAAAGCCTTGAAAATCCCTTGAATTGTTGAAATCTCATGCCATTTTTTTTTAAATTCTTAAAAAAATTTTTTTGAATAATTTTTTTTAATTCTTTTACAATATTTTTAAAATACCTATATATAATAATATTTTTTTTAAAGTCTTAAAAATTACCCTAAAATATTTCGAATTCCTTAATAATTTCATCAGTTGAATTGAACAAATTTTGAATAAAGCAAAGTAATTTAAATAAATTCAGAATAAATTAATAAAAAATCAGTGTCAATTACAAAAACTAATTTAGAAACTCTTCAAATCTTTGAAGCCCTACGACATACCTCACTTCTCTTGAATAAATTATTTAAAATCTACTAATATATGATGAAGTGCCATGAAATTCTATGAAATCTGGCGATATTTTCTAAAATTCTGAAAAATATATTAAAATATTTTCAGAGCAATGAAATCATAGGAATCCTCGGAAACGTTATGAAATCCCATGAAATATCTTAAAATATCATAAAACCTTACATTACTAGGCGAGAGTGGTCCTAAGTCGGCACACTACGAGTTTTTGTCGAAAACAGAAAGTAAAAGTGTTTAATGGCGCTTTAATGTCTTTGGACAGGTACCACGACCCTTTATCTACAATTCTAGAAGTCGATTTTTGTTATTTCTCGAAATGGTTCTAAGTCGGCACCCCCTGGTCCTGAGCTCCCAATGCCCGTCGAAGCGAAAACATGGAATTTAACAGAACAAATAAAAATAACACACACATCACAACAAAAGGACCAAAAAAATAGGTGCCGACTTAGGACCGCCACGAATGTGGACACATTTCATGCGTTTACTCACACGAAACAAATCCGAATGAAAAATCGACTTTATCAGTAGACCTGTAGCTGCTTCCTAAGAATGCAATAAAACAAAATTCCGCTTGCACGAAAAATATATACCCCGATATCAAGTAAAAACTAAAGTGACAATTGTCAGCGTAAATTACGTCCATGTCTAGCACTCTGTCATACGGCAAAATGGTTAAGCCAACGCGAGGGTGCTGGCCCAACCCCCAGTGCCGACATAGGACGTTCAAAAATTTCAAACAAAATTGGAAGCAAAGATTTTTAAGCTTTCAAAAAATGGAAGAATAAACTTTTTAAATTTTTAAATCTTGAACCCTATAGAATAATTTAATAAACCAAAGAAAATGATGAATAAAAATCGATTTGCCTTCTTCAATAATGAATACGAAACCAAGAATAAAAGAGAAGGTAGAAACAAGTTTTGGGATACAAAAAAAGTTCCAGTACCCTTCGCTAATGAGAATAAATAATCAACGTAGCAGGTAGATAATCGAAGAAAAATGTAAAATATGGATAATTCACTGGAAATTATGTTTTTCGAAATCGATCCCAAGCGAATTAATTTGACTAATAAATATGTAAAGCTGGGATTATCGTAGACAATTTAAGACTCATATAAAGAATTAATGTGTATAATTTTGTGCTTATGTGTGGAGCGGATTACGAAATAACAAAAGTATTTAACGACGTAGCTACGCTACTGAGCAGAAATGCGTGAGTGCGTGTTTGCATGTTTTCTGAAACGCACGCAAGTTAACCGAGGCTTTATAGTCGCTCTAGGCAAATTGCAACGAGAAGCAAATAATCCAAAGAAGCGAGTCGCCCCGAGCCCACACAACACGTGGACCTCCATTCAAAGTTATACTTAATCGAGTGGCACTCAACTTTTTAATTTTTTTATTTTTTATTATTTAATTATTATTAAATTATCATTAATTTGTACGAAGTACAAGGTTTTTTAAAAAGTACAAATTTTAATATACTTAAGTCAAAAGCTGCGCTTTAAAACCATTATCGAGAAAAACTGATTTAAAAAAATGCTTCTAATCATTTCCCCTCACTTCCCCTCGCTTCCCTCAATTAAACTCCTAAACTTTATTCTCACTTCCCCTTCCATATTTTCATTCACTTTTTCTACTTTTTCTCCACTTTTGTTCCCCACCTCTTATTTCTCTGACTTCCCCTCACATCATTTTCCCTTCTCTCATTACTCCTACTTCTCCTTCTCCTACTTTCCCTTTCCTCATTTCCCCCAACTTTGTCTAATTTTCTTCGCCTCATTTCCCCTCACTTCCCCTAATTCCTTTACCCTCGGCCCTAATTCTTCATTACTTCCCTTAATTCTCGTATACTCATTTCTCCTCCTACCCTTCTATAATTTATCACAATTCCCCACACCTACTTTTCAATCACTTCTACTTCCCCTTCCTGCAATTCCCCTGTTCACTTTTTAACTAATTTTCCCTATCCCTGCTCCTTAATTGCCCTCCTCACATTTGCTCTCAATCCCTTACTTTTCTTACCCGCATTTACCCTTGCTTCACTTCCTTCATTCCCACTCACTGTTACTACGTTCCGTACCCTTATTTTCCCTCGCTTCCCTTAGTGCTCCTCCACTTCATTCCCCTGAAATCCCCTACATCTCCTCCCCGCATTTCTTTTCACTTTCTCTACCTTCCCTCCTCTCGCTTAGGTTTGCCTTTTGATATCAATGAACAAGGATTAGAGGTACAATTAAAAGACGGTAGTTTGCATATAAAAATAGCTAAAAAAAACAAAGAAAGCTAAAAAAATTGGAATGAAAAATGAAACCTTAACCTAGCTTTCTCTTACTTCCCTTACATCTCCTTCATCCACTTTTTTTCATTTCTTCTACTTCCCTACTGCCCCTACCTTACTTCCCGCCATTACTCCTACTACCCTTTCCTAATTTCCCCTATTTCTCCACACCTAATTTTTTCTTACTTTCCCTAGTTCCTCTTCCCCATTTCCAAGCACTGTTCCTACACTTTCTACCCTCATTTCCCCTCACTTCTCCTTGTTCTCTTCCACTCATTTGCCCTAAGTTCTCCTAATTCCGCTACTTACCTACTTCTTATTTTCCTTCACTTCCTCTACATCTCCTTCCTTTATTTCGCCTCACTTACGCACTCTCCCCATTTATTTCTCCTAATTCATCTCCTCTCATTTTCCTTCTTCCATACTTTCCCTGACCTCTTTTCTACTTCTATCCCTCTCATCGTTTCCCTTCACTTCTCTTTACTTTCTCTTTTGGAGAAAAAGGACGACGTACCGGAACTATAAGAGTTTCTGCCCGGTATTACGAAACCCTAAAAATTATTAACTAATTTTAGAAGAAAATTGAAGATGAACTGAAAAAAGTCAGATAAAGATTATTAATTTAACAATACTTATTTAAAGTTTTATGTTTTGCCTCCTCTTGAGATAAAAGTAGCAATTCTTATATAATCCTAATAAAGGACTTATTTTATTCCTTAAAAGTTCTGGAAATTTTTATTTAAAAAAATGTTGTTTATAAAAATAAATATTGTATAATTTATCAATACTTTGTAAGTATATTTTTTTACAAAAACATAGAAAAGAGATTTGAGGAAAATGTTTCAAGAAATAGAATGAGGCCTACAAGATTAAGATTAGATAAGAACTGTTGCTTTTACCTGAAGAGAAAGCAAAACCATAACACAAAATAAGTACTGGTAAATGGATAATTTTAGCTTAAAACAATAGGAATATTGGTCTCGATTTTAAAACATTATTTTTACAATTCTCTTTTTGAGGATTTTGTAGCCTCGCACAGGGGATATGAGGAGAGGGGAAGTGAGGGGGAGTAGGATAATTAAGGCGTGAGGAGTGAGAAAAAATAATAAGGGGAGAGAAAGTGAAGTCAAATGAGGAGATAATTATTGCGGGGAAATAATGAGAAGGAAAGGATGGCGGAGTAGGGAAATTTAGGGAAAATGAGAGACGATGAGGTAGGATAAATGAGAAGAAGGTAATTTAGGGGGGAAGAGGGTGAATGAGTGGAGGAAAAGTAGGAAAAATGAGGCGGAAAGTAGAGGAATTGAGGGGAACTGAGGGGAGGTTAAGTAGAGGATTTAAGAGGAAATAAGAAAGGGGAAGTAAGGGAAATGTTTGGAAGTGAGGGAGGATAGTAAGAGAAAGTAGGGGAGGGAAAGTGATGGCTGGGGAAATGAGTAGAAGGGAATGTACAGGCAGACCGGGGGGGCAATTATAGGAGGTAAAGTTTGGAGGGGGGGGGGGGGTAACGACTTTAATAAAGTTTTAATATGTTAAAGCTTTCTTAAATTGATTTCAAATCATTGAGAAAAATTAGTTTTTTCAATTGCTTATTTCTAGTGCATTTTGTAAAAAAAACATCACAGAGACAGAATAAAATTGATAAAATTCCCCATAAATTAAAGAAATTCTATTTCAAATAGTTTAGAAGATATGGGCTTCAGAAACGTCCGCATAAACGATGTTGCATTGTTAAATTTTTGTAGACTAAATTGTCTTAAAAACTAAAAAAAAACAATGTTTTAGCTACAACAGATATTAGGTTATTGTGTCTTGAAATAGACTATTATTAATCAGATCGTGTTAAACGCGTACTTTCTGAAAATATCTGGCTTTGTTGCAAAAATATTTTCTAAGAACTATGAAAATTGATTTAAATTAGACTGTTTTAGGTACACTTAAGAATGTTTGGTGTAACGAAGCGAAATATTTTCAGAATCTACACGTTGAACAAGATTTTATCAGAAACTGGTCTATTTCAGTAACCGATAACATAGGATCTATTTTAGTTCAAGCATTGTCCTTTTTTAGATTTCCAGCGAATTCGTTCTACTTAAACTTGAAACACAAAACTTTCACCTAGAATGCACCGAAATGAGATATTGAGAAAAAACTTTTAGAGATAGAGCGTTTTTTTTTTAGTTTTAATGGAAATTTTAAATCACTTATTTTCACTCTGTAATGTGTTTTTACAAAATGCCCCGGTAAACCAATTTAAAAAGGTATATAAGCAAATAAAACTTTAAGCCTGACATGGAAAGGTCTTGTGATGTGCGTCGCCAATTCTCTTGGGGCTTTACAGGAGGAAAGTACATCAAAATCCATTAGATTCGCAGTTTTCCTCAGCAGAAATGGCGAAGCACTTCTCGCGACCTCTCCTTGTCAATCTGAAGGTTTTTTTGCTTATATCCTTCATTTTGGCGTCAAGAATAATTATCCTAACGGTCAAGTCGGCGACGCACATCTCGCGAAATTTCCTTGTCAGTCTTAAAGTTTTGTTTGCTTGCTTATATCCTTCAGTTTTGTGTCGAAAAAAATTATCCTGAGTATCCAGTTGGCGACGCACATCTCCCGAACTCTCCTTGTCAATATCAAGGTTTTTTTGCTTATATCCTTCATTTTGGCGTCAAGAATAATTATCCTAAGGGTCAAGTCGGCGACGCACATCTCGCGACATTTCCTTGTCAGTCTTAAATTTATTTTGCTCATACCCTTCAGTTTTCTTTCGAGAAAAATGATCCCAATGGTCGAATCGGCGACGTACGTTTCGCAATCGCTCCTTGTCAATCTCAAGTTTTTTTTGCTTATATCCTTCAGTTTGGTGTCAAGAATAATTATCCTAAGGGTCAAATCGGCGACGCACATCTCGCGACATTTCCTTGTCAGTCTTAAAGTTTTTGTTTGCTTATATCCTTCAGTTTTGTTTCAAGAAAAATGATCCTAATTGTCGAATCGGCGACGTACATTTCGCAATCGCTCCTTGTGAGTTGTCTTCAAGCCAAGGTTTAAAAAAGACTGCGCAAAAATCCATACCTGAAATAGTTTTAAATGCAAAATACCAATTTTTCTCATTTTCGGCTTAAAATATGCAGGTGTCCCTAACAAATAATAAAAAACGGAATTGGTAAGCAGCTTTTTACCTGGGAAGATTTTGGCAGGATTTAAACAAAGCTAATTCTTAATTGCAATAAAAGATCAACGAAGCAACCAAATTTTATTGAAAAAAATGGTCAAAAAATGCCAGCAGTAGGAATCAACCCCGGACCTTCCGGTTAAAAATTCGGGGCTTAAAGCCATTATTTTTTATCAAATATTCTAATTCGTATGCTTCGAAGTTTTGATGCTTCCTGTTTTTAAAACTTGCAGTTGTGCATGCTTGAAATTTTTAATCCTTTCTAATTTGAATTCCTTTAATTCTGGATGATTCAAATTTTAGTTTACAATTATTGTCAATTATTAATTTTTGTATATTTTTTAATTTTGGATTCCACGTAAAAAAAATTTTACAAGATTATAATTATGGCCTTTAAATATTAATGGTACTAATATAATTCACAAAGTTTCGGAAAAAGTATTTTTTTACTCTCAAAAAATGTAGTGGAATTTTTTTAAAGAAACTTGGAAATTCTTTAAAGTTCCATAAAATGTTTCAAATACTTTAATATATATTAGTTACCCTTTTAAAATTCCTTAAAATTTATTTAATCTTTAAATATCTTAGAATCTTGTAAAATATCATCAAATCCTTTAAAATCCATTAAACTTTTTAAATATTTAAAATATCCTATAAAATGTTTCTAGTTCTGTTAAAACCCCCAAAAGTCTCTTAAGACACTTCAAAATCCCGGAAATTGTCCTGAAATTTTGTTCCATTTCTTAAAAATTTTTCCAGAATTCTCAACACTTGTAAATCGTTCGAAATAATTTGAAATTTCAATTTCTGTTGTTATCCAAGCCAATCAGCCAATCTAAAAAAAGATAGATTTTAGTTTAAGAAATTAATTCTCAACAAAAAATAGACGAATTTTCTGCCAGTCAAAATTAAGCATAAAAAAAAAAAGAATTTTCAACTACATAAATAGTCCAATTTTCCACCCGACAATATGAATTTTCAACAGAAAAAAATTGTTTTATAAAGTAGTTAATTTTTCTTATAGTTTTATTTTTATCAAAGTAGTTGTCTTTGCTGCAAAATAAGTCAAAACGAAAATTTTGATTAGACCTCCTAGATACACTAATCATGTCTCATTTCTTACGAGTAATAAGATCCTCAGTAATGAGTAACGCCCGAGTCAAGACTATAATTTCATCTTTTATAAAGCGAAACGTTACGTGAAGCTATGTTACCGTTTTGAAGGTAGCATTACGTAGTAAGTGATACCTGACCACTTTTCGATTTATTGATCGATAAATTGCCAGCCATTACAGTTTGCAATCCTTACAGGCCCTTTAAGGGCTCCAGAATGAAAAAAATTCTCATTCCAAGAAAATTGCTCTTTCTCTAAATTGAGACATTATTTTTCAAATCCTATAAAAATCGTAATCTCCTTAAACGAACTAAATAAGAACTCATTTTTATACTTTCAATTTTGAATGCTTCCATTTTTTTTCAATGTATTCAATTTTTTAACTAAATTAAAAAAAAAAACATTTGATCATAATGAATATTTTTCAATTAAAATGGATAGTTTACAATTTATTGATAAGTTCTAATTTTTTTACAATTATTTTTAATCTGATGATCATTTAAGATTGCACTGAAGGCATAAAACCTCAGTTTAATCTGGGGTCTGACCGAGAAAGGACTGCACTACTTAAGCTTGTCTTGCAAAGCAATAATATGTCAGTGATTGTGAATTGAACAAGATATAATAATATATTATATGTAAAGCTTATAATTTAACATTATTATCTTTAGACTGCCCCCCTCCCCCCTCAAAGATTTGCAAAATCAGATTTACCCTTGGGAATGAATCTTAAATCCTGGCAGACAAATTGTTAAATAATTCAATTTATAATGAGATGATTACAGGATAGAAAAAGTCCATAAATCTGTGTCGTTTAAACTGAGAGGTTGTAAATTATTTTTTTTTACTGTTAACGAATCAATTTCTAGATACTTATCCTCTTACAGGAATTTATTATTTTTATTTTTTTTTTATTTAGGAGACTTGGAATTAATGAGAAGTAGGTTGAATTATTTCAGTAGATTTAATTAATTTAATTTCTTTATCAGTTAGAGGTTTCAAAATATTAAAAAAAAATTTTTTTTGTTCCAGGCTGTCGTTGCAATATTCTAGGATCAACTACGTCTGGTTGTGATTTGATGACAGGGCAGTGTCAATGCAAAGCTTACGTCATTGGCAGACAGTGTGATCGTTGTCAGGTAAACTTTGTTATCCAGATCAAGAATACATTTTTTTTGTTCTAAACTTAATTATTTACTTCATTGGTTTATCTTATATTCCAAATTTTCATAATTCAATGCTTTAAAATTTGGGTGCAAACTGAATTTTAAGTATTCAAAATAAAAAGCATTTTAAATTGAAAAAAGAAATTCAATTTTGGATGCAAAAAAAGAAAGTTCTTTAAAATTTGGTTATCGTATTGCAAATTAAAAGTAATTTATAAAGTGCGTTACCAATTTTGTGATATTCCCCAACCCTTAACGAAGCTAAAGAATGTATGTATAAATTTTCAAATGAAACTACCAAAATAGTTTGATTTTGAACTAAAAAAAGATTTTCAACAAAAAATAGTGAGTTACATTTTTAGTTTAAGAAATTAATTCTCAACCAAAAAGAGACGAATTTTCTGCTAATCAAAATGAAGCAAAAAAAAAAGGAATTTTCAACTATATAAATAGTTCGATTTTTTTTCAATTTTGGATACAAAAAAAAAGAAAATGCTTTAAAATTTGTTTATCGTAAACAAAAAAGGAAGGATTCAAATTAATAAGCAAATAAAAGTTTTCAAATGAAACTACCAAAATAGTTAAATTTTAAACTAAAAAAAGATAGATTTTCAACAAAAAATAGAAAAGTTACATTTTTAGTTTAAGAAATTAATTCTCAACAAAAAAGAGACGAATTTTCTGTCAGTCGAAATTAAGAAAAAAAAAGGAATTTTCAACTACATAAATAGTTCGATTTTCCACTTTCCAATTTAAAAAAAATTCATTTTTGGATTCAAAAGAAAAGAAAATTGTTTAAAATTTGGTTATCGTAGACAAAAATGGAAGGGCTCAAATTAAGAAGCAAATAATAGTTGAAGCATTAAAATTGGAAGCATGAGAGAATCCAAAGCTTGAAATATTCGAAAATTTAAAACATACTAACCTGTGAGAATTTAATTTTAATGCATTGCAAATTGAAAGTAATTAATAAACTGCCTTACTAATTTTGTAATATCCCCCAACCCTTCACGAAAGTAAAGAATCTATGTATAAGTTTTCAAATGAAACTACCAAAATAGTTAAATTTTAAACTAAAAAAGATAGATTTTCAACAAAAAATAGAAAAGTTAC
>JAAAKG020031888.1:0-19547 GCA_010014905.2 Druon quercuslanigerum
AGGTACCGGCTCAGGGATCGAACCCCGGACCTCTGAGATGAAGTCCGAGCATCTAACCACTGAGCCACCGAGGCTCTTTTTATTATTATTATTATTATTATTATTATTATTATTATTGTAGCGTCGTTATACTGTCCGGGATCAAGGAGTTCATAGGTTAAATACGAGCACCCCAGGCGAAGAGTTTCACACAGTCACCATGTGATGTCCTTTACGTGGGCTTATTTTTCATAAAGGAACGATATATTAATTGCTTTGATCTAATGAACTGTAGTCACACCGTTAAAAGAGCGCTCTGTAAAATAGTCAAGAAAAATATATATACAAATTTCCCTCAAATCAGTAAAATGAATAATCTTAGATCTCCACAGGCAACGGTGAATGCAACCACGTCTTTTCCAGCTGGGCGTCCCTAAGGTGACCTAAGACGTCCCTAAGCACGGTGCGCTCGTGTGCTCTAATTTTAATTAAAGTTAATGCGCGTTCTTCATAATATCTAATTGGCTGAGCGAGCCAGACCATTATTCATCGCCGGAAGATGGATACGCGATTCTTCTTCCTTTATAACATTCTTTTTCCTTTATCAAATTTACATATTTCCAAGATGAAGAGAGCCAATAAAAAGTGATCGCGATCAAATTTTCAATCTTAATAACACAATAACCATATTTTTTAGATTTGTAATCAGTAAAATTTTAGCCGTTTCACGTAATTTATCACTATTCTTTCAATTTGATATTGTTTACTCTTTATTCTAAGAATAGATCAATTTATATCAAAAGTATAGCTACTTAATAATTTTCAAATATTTTTCAAAAATATTTCTCTTTGCATCTAAATTTGCTAAATTTTGATTGATTAAAACATGCAGATTATTTAATTTCGCCCTGATTAAAATTATATCTTATTCAATTATGAGCAAATCACGAATTATAATTGTACAACTAATTTGAAAAACATCAAATTTAATTGATTTTTTTCTGATTCTTATTCTTTTAATTTTTAAATTAACGCAATTCCTATTTAAAAGGCTTTAATACTAAAAATATATTTAGCTCTAATTTTTTAAACTACAATGCAGGAAAATTTAAACGCACACATACATTTTGTACAAGTTCATACACATTTGAAATTTGGTCAATTTTTAATGTTTTAAAGTGTTTAAATCCTCTTCATTCACTGGCAAACAGTGAATAAAGTTTCAGTAAGTTTCATTCAAGTTGAAAATATTAATTTTTAAACATTTATCTAGCACAATTTATTATTTTTTAGAAGCTTGCGATTCTCTAAATTAAGTTAATATTTAAATGTTGAAATAATTTATTCGAATTTGAGTTTGAATGATACTAAAGATGTATTGAATAAGTCAAAACACAAAAAGAATGGGCTTGAAAGAATACAGAATTTCAGGTTAAAGATGAACAAGAAATGATTTATTTTTATTTTAAAAGACCACTATTATATTTTTGGTTCATGATTAATCTGTTGAATGTTTTATAAAACATTGTGATTTTTAGCTAGAAAACTGAACTATTTTCTTGAAAACTCACCTTATTTCTGCTCTTTTGAAGACATTTTGAACTGTGAAGTCTGAAATCACTTTTACAATCATCTGCATGATATATTTTATGTTGGACTTCTAAAATCTTTATTTTATCCCCAAATTTATACATTAATACAATTAGTATTAAATAATAATTATTATAAACACTTAAAAGTCAACCGGCAAAGATATAATTTTTGCCCGTCAAAACCGAGAAATAGCCTGGAATTTCTTTTGAGGCTTAAGTGCCCACCTTGACAAACTTACACCAGATGTTTTTTTGTAAATTTCTTAAAGGCTTTAATTCAAAGTAGCTTTAAAATATATTTGAATTTTGGATATTTCTAATCTAAATGAAATTGAATTGAAATGCGATTTTAAAAATATTTAAGAAAAGAAAAAACATTACATAAATATTAATACGTTTTTTTATAACTATTACTTCTTTGACATGTGAATTGTACATAAATTGTTCAGTTAAAAACTGCATGTACACATTTTTAATTATTATTGATTTTAAAATGAATTACAAAATATTTAAAGATTAAGAATATAATGTCAATATTTGTAACATTGTTTCTAGTTTTTTGTAAAAATATACTTGAATAGTGATCAGTTACTTTATATCAGTCAAGCGGAGTTCTTTACGGGCTCTCATTTAAATAATCAAAAAACACGCACTGGTGGACCGAAAGGCCATATTACTGATGGTTTTACGACCGTCTCTTGCCGTTAATTAAGAGCTCGCAATTATTTAGTCGAAACTTTGGCGCACCCCCATCGGCAAGAAGCCCACGAGCCCATCTCTATCTCTTTTGCTCTTGCACATTCAGGATCTTATTCTGCCTCCTGCACCGATTCCCTTGATTTACTCTCCTACTAAGAACGAACTCTGATTTGTTTCAATTTTTTTTTCTTTTTCATCTCTTCACTTCGTTCTATGAACCCGAATTCTGCCTTACTTTACATCCATTTTATTTTCCTTATAAAAATTGCCCAAATTCAATGAGTGCCTTTGAAATCTTCTTTTTCTTTTTTTTAGTTTAATTGTTTTATATGAAGAACGAGGTATGTTTAAAAGGATTGATCTTTCAGATTTATTTTGCCTTATTCTTTTAGTATTTTTCGAACATTCTTTGTTTGGCTTATATCCTTTCATTTTCTTTTGCTTTTCACATAAAAATCTTAAATGCTAATATTTTAAGCAATAATAATCTTCCTTTTATTACATTCTCCAAGCTTCTGCAATTCTTTCAAATTATTCAACTTTAAAACTTAGATATATTTTATAATTACTTCGCAAACTTTGATTTCACAAACTATATCGATTGTACTGGTGAATTTTTACTAGGTGGAATCTTTTGTTCCATAGATGTTTTTGTTGAGATTTGAATAATTTCAAATACGTACTCATATTGAAAACCTAGAAAAAAAGAGAGATTTCAATGTAACTGGCTGTATTAGGGATATTCTTAAAAATAAACGCTTCTTTCATTTAATGACTTTTTATTTTTGAATGCAACGCTTAAGTTTCCCTGCTGAAAAAGTATAAATGAAGGGAAATTAAATCAAATTCTAGACATTTAGGAAAAATGCCATTAAAATATAAATAAAATCGTAAATAAATCGTAAAAAATTGAATCGAATAAATTTTAAAAATCAAATTCTATCAGCAGATTTGATAAAAAGCCTACCTAATTCAATCAAATAAATTTTTTTATATCAAAATCTATCTGTTAATTCAAAAAACCTTTCTATCAAATCTATCCATCTATAGAAATCCTATTCATTTCTATTATCATATGTTTATGCAAATTTCATCAAATCTTGTCAGTTCAAGACTCGTGACAAATTCTATGTTCCGGAGTCTCGTATATTTATATAAAATTAGATCTGTTGTGAAATGATATACTTTACTATCAACAGTTTCTCATTAAAACTCTATCATATTTGATCCTCGCAAAACTTTTATGAAAGCCTAATTGACAAAGTTTTGCAAATTTTCTATCAAAATCTATCCATCGCAAAATCTTTTACTTTTCTATTAACATATTCTCAATAAACCTCTATCAAATCTTATCCATACAGAACTTATGTGAAATTCTATCTTCTAAATATTCGGAAACTTCTTCAAATTTTACCCACCGAGAAATCTTATATTTTGATATCATTAGTTTTGCATTAAAATTCTTTTAAATATTATTGACATAGGACATAGATCTTATACTTTTCTATCAACAGCTTCTCATTGAAATTCTATAGAATCTCATCCACTCCAGGATCGTGTCAAATCCGTATCAGAATCTCTAACATTTTTACCAAATTATAATCACCAAAAAATCTTATTCCTAAGATTGGATAAGAATTTTATAAGATAAGATTTGATAGAATTGCAATGACAATACATTAATAAAAAAGTGCAAGAATTATCTGCGAGTATAATGCGATAGAAATTTGTTAGGCCCTGGAAAATATGATTTATTGCATGTCTTGTGTAGTTAACTCTCGAAGTTCACACTTATTTTTTTGATCATGAAGAATATTCTGATTCAGTGTAACCCTACACACTTTTTAAGGGTCTACCATTTCATAATCACTCATCTGATAAACTTGAAAAAATTCTTGAATATTCTTTAAATATTGCAAAATCAGTTCGTGTAGACTACATGTACGGTTAGAATTATTCACACATCGAAAAAAATTCACGAACAAAATATATCGCGAACAAATTAAAATTTGTTCAAACTTAGATATTTCGGGATAAAATTTCTGCCAAAAGATATTCCCGACAAAAAAACGAAGTATGGGTGTCAGTGAACTATAATAAACTCCGAGGGTTATGATATTATAGAGTTTCAATGAGAAAATTTACATGGAAAAGTAAAAGATACGTCGACGGATAGAATTTGGGAGTACGTTTTGGGCGTACGCTTTAAAGTGCATAGAAATTTATAATGTTATATTTGATTTGATAATAAAGGATTTCTATCAAAAAAGCGTATTAAAATGGTTAGGAATTTGGGATAGAATATTTGACAGTATTGTATTGAGTTTTTATTAAAAAACGTATATAGTGTAGCCCACAAATGGTGTTAGAATAAATGAGCCACAAATATAGTGGCCCATTATACGCTTTGATAAAAATTAATAGCAATTGTAATAAAACGTTCAATATAAATTAATTCCCCTCTTAGAGCGAGACAGTGGGATATTGTAGATAAAGATGATTATTCATTTTGCTCGACTTTCTATTAAAATCGTTTGTGAAAAATGTAAAAGAAATTTATAAAACTGCATATTCAGAAAACAGATTTAAAAGTTTTAGGATTTTTGATTAATTCCTATCAAACACAGAAAAACATAAGTGAGTTTCTCTTGCGTGTAATATTTAAGCAGATAAAGTTAAATTTTTTCGCATCGAAACAAGACAAAATTCAATAGAGTTGTCAATCTAAATATATGTGAAGATTTTTTTGCACTAAATATTACTCTGAATTCGCTGTAAATATTACATTTTATTTTTTCTGGTAACTTTTTCAGCAGAGTTCGAGCATATTTGTATGATGATGAAAAAAATGAAGGAAAGCAGAGTTTATATATAATCTATTATTGAAGCCGTCTGCGAAATTAATTTTAATCTGGCATATATGTTAAAGCAATGGGAACACGATTCGGCGTGATCAAAGGAGTGCTACAAATTGAAACAAACCAGGCACGTAATAATAATTAATCCGCAGGGCGCATTAATAGCGGGCTCACATATCACCGTTTCTTGGCACAGGTATGTATGTACCTCTACGTACCGACGTGCAAACACAAGGCTTGCTCCAAGTTGAGCTCTCAATTAATTAGAAGAGTTATGAAGGCGCGCATGGTCCCGAGTCAGAAGAGGGCGAAGGGCAAGAGTGCTCGAGGCGATCCGATTGTACCGACATTAGTAGCTATTAATTGCCCAAATGTGTCAAATAATTTATAATTGACCAACCCTATCCGGAATACCATACTACGACTTGACTTAAAACGAATTAGCACCCTCCTCACACCAAAATATTATCTTCTATAACGTTTAAGAAAAAAAGAATGCTGTAAACAGAGTGGCTGAAAAACTTCATTTTCAAAATTCCCTGCCCCTTACTTGATGTTTCCCGGACTAATATATACACGTTTATAAATGAAATAAAAGAATTTTTAACTTATTTTTGTCAGGGCTGCGACAGTAGCTCCTCCCTCCTCTTACTGCTATATCGCAAAACAGCATATTTTTTCAAATTTCGCGTCTTTTTTCGCAAATGTGCAGTAAATGAGACCGAACAAGAGGAAGTTTCTAGGGAATTATACTCACTATAAGTATTGATATGAATGTTTTCATAATAATTAATGGAAGTTTATTTAGATCCTAAAAAATTGGTATACGCGATCTTAGGATTGCAATTCGAACTTAGCTACAGTCGCCAATCCGACAAACTTTTATCAAGATGACCGAAAATAAGTGGAGGAATGATGAACGAGTTGCAAATTGCAATATAAGAACTTGATCAAAGAGACAGATAGGTCTCCAATATTTAAATCTGAAGAAACTTTGCTCTATAAATATTTATTTAATATTTAATAGCTATCTAAACTCAAAACTATCAATGATGCACAGAAAAAACTTAGCGAAGTCATGAGGTAAATATGTAACCACACATTTTCGATAGTGTTCCTTTTAGACAAAAACTTTTTCGCTAACTAAATTAAACCTCCCATAATTATATAAAATTATGTATATAGGGGTCCTTCACTAAACATGTGCTCTTGTTCAATAAAAATATGGTTTAGTTCTTTGAATTTAAATATAATACTTTTTTACAAAAATAATAGGAGTTTGTCACAGTAAAAAATGTCCCTTTTCAAATGAACTCACCCTTATTTGCAAGATAAGAAACTCATAAATTACGGTCTACTATTACAAATTTTTCTATAAGTCTAACCCATTTCCAGCTCATTCAAGACTATATCTTACAGAAAGTTTAATGAAATACTAGCCAGTGTCAAATCAATATTCTTCTGAATCTAAAAACCTGTTGATAAGGTGACGGCTATACCCCTGTTCATATGTACCTTATATACGATAATTTAAATAACCTTATTTCTCATTTTCTCAATCTTTAGATCCTAAAACGTTACATCAACTTTGTCACTTCTTCAAGATGTGGGGACCAGAAATATTCTCCTTTCTACTAAGTAAGCCAATTGAATTCAATATTTCTACAAATAAAGAAGTAATTGAGATAAATTAGACTCATCCAGGCTATCTTGTACAGTTGTAAATTACTTAATGCTTTATAAAACGGTGGTATAACTATCAAAACAATAATATTATAAATCTGTTTAAAAAAATTCCATACTGCTCCACGGCCAGTGGTAGACCAGCGATTAATACTAACAATTTAAAAATGACTTTAAAATTGTTCGAGTTGTCCGTATTTTGTAAGAATCGTATATAGAATTCCTAATCTTATGATAAAAGCCTAAAATAATTCTGACCTATTTTATTTTTAAAGTGATTGCAAGTTTATCGACCTGCGCAATTGCAGCTGATTTTGTGAGTATAATTTAAATCAAATTTATTTTTCATAATTAGTCATAGCAAAAAATGCTCATTTTGTGGGCACTATGGTTCCTGATCTAAATAAATGGAACTTGTAACCCTATGAAAGGGTTTTTACTAATAACACCAAAAATACCCAGGTATAAAATTCAGTTAGAAAATCGAATCAAAGCATTGCTCATTGGGTACTTTTTATCTTGTTTACATAATTTAGCTGTCAACTGTGTGAAACGTTTTGATTCCCTGGGTTTTTATAGGAAGAGAAAAACATAACTTCCTGATAAATCATTAAATGATAAAATAGTCGATATCTACATTATTGATGCAAACATACGTCTTATTTCTTACATAACACTCCTGTCCTTCCTGAAAACGATCATCATGTGAGTATAACAAATTTTCGTATTGAAAACTTTATGTACACAAGAAACATGCGAGGTTATTACAAAAATATATTTTCAGAGACAAGGTAACCCTCTCTTATGGGATACGGTAGACGGGTGCAAATATTACTGCAACAAAGGTTGCGAGATAGGATTAAGGAGTAAGTTGAACAGAAAAATGTTTTCATTTCTTTAAAACAATTTTACAAAGCTGATATAACATTTTTTTAACGAAAAATTATCTTAATGTTTAAGGAGGGTTTAACATGAAATCTGTAGGAAACGGAGAATCATTTTATCTATAACTTTTGATTTTGTATATACTTATGTGTGCTTACAGCATATAGAAATGAAGATAACAATTATTCAGAAATTAACATATCATTGTCAAAAGTTATAGATCAGAACATTTTGCTTTAGTTTGCCCAATCATTTTCCAAGATAATAATAAATATTAATAATGATTTTAGTTTCAACGGGCCGAGTGTCACAAAATGAACCATGTATGGCAAAATTCGGTAAATGTCCTGGCCACTGATGAATCATTGCTAGGAAAAACTGGATTGGTCAACATCGTAAAAGATTTTACAAAAGAGATATTAATTTAATCATATTGTCAGTAATTGTTATCTTAGTGTTGGATATTAATTGAGTTTAAATTTAGTTGTAGAAATCCGACATTTTATGTTGAGTTTCTGTATACCTTCAAAAAATACTAAAATAAAACTAGATACAATTCAATAAAAAAACTTTCAAACAAATCTAATACCTGTTATCTATCATAAATGATAAGAGTGCGAAAATTCAGATTTTACAGCCAAACTATAGGTGCTAAAAAATTACCATGAGCAATTTCATAGGTATAATTTTTAAGGCGAGAAAACTCTCTTTTGGAACTTGGATCGTGATTTGCGTTGTTCAGCTATAAATTTAAGTTTGTTGTTTTTTACTTGAATTTTCTATATTTAAAACAAAAATTTTGGTTACTATACAAAATGTTTAAGGATCATTTTGTAGGTCTTTTGTAGCCAGGACATTTTTCTGTAGACATTTATTGTATCTCACGTCGTTTTAGCAATTAAAATTTATTTTTTAAGTTTTTTTATGAGTAAAACCATATGATACTGGTTGTAGAAACCGGCCAACAAACTTGTATTTTTAGTCCACAATAGAGTGTATCAATGGAAATTGTGATTCGAAAATTCCTTTGAAAGTTATCGTGTCATCACGTTCCTGGCAGACATTTTCGTAAAAAAGATGGTTTCTTACTCAGGAGGTCTTACAACCTGATGGATAAACCTCTGCCAATGATAAAATTTGTTTGATCTAAATAAAATTTGTTTGGGTTTAACAATGACGTGCTTGAATTAAATAAATTTTGTTTAAATCAAAGAAAAATTTGCTTGAATTAAACATTTTTCTGAGTGCAAAGCTACTGTTTTGAGTGAAATGATATACAAAATTGATCTTACTTACAAAATTCGTTTAAAATATATAATAATACAAAGGTATGCCTAAGAAAACTACTCTAGCTATAAAAAAATCAATCAATCAAAATAGAACATTCGATGAACCCTGAAAAACTATGATTAATTTGTACGAATTTATGAGCAACTTCAACTTGCGCATTAGCAAAATTTGCTTTTAAAACTTCCTATTTCCGTAGTTTTTATATTTTCGTGCATATGTATTTTGTAGTGGTTTTAGTGCTCTTAAACGTTTCTTGAATTCTTCATAGCTTTTTAAATGACGTACTTTAGGTAATAACTTATATTTAATGGAGCCTTGTTTTTAAACAAAAATTCCATAATGTACAGAAATGACAGAAGAATTTTATCGAGTATTTAAGGCTTTTCTACTGGTAATTTCCATTTTCTACTGGTGATTTCCGAAACTTATCAAATTTATGTTGAATGCATTTTTATAAATAGAAAAGCGTCAAATACCTGAAAAAATTCTTTCGCCATTCTTGTAGATTTTAAAATTGTGTTTTGAGACCAATTTTAGAGTATGAACCAAAATTGCATTTTTCATGATTTTGTTAATTTTGATCAAAGTAAAAAAACCTTAGTATTTTGTATGACCACTAAAATCAAAAATTGTTTAAAAATGTAAATGTAACATCTAAGAAAAAATAAAATTTAAGTAAATTCTTCAAAATATTCCTTTTGCTCTTTTTAAACAAATTCGACCATAATCAAAAGTTAAATTTTTTCATTTATTTTAATTAAAAAATTTTCGTAAATTCTGAATCCCTAGACAAATTTTTTTAAATTCTCAAAATAAAAGAAGGTTTTACCTCATCGGGCAACCATAGTTTTAAATTATTTATAAACGATAATAATCTCCACATATTACCAATAGTATGACAAATGTGTAAAATCTAGTTTTTTTATCAAGTCGACCAATACTATCGTATTCCGTTTGTAATTCTGCAGAATTTTCGTCTATTGCAATATTGTCTAAAACCAAACAGATAATATAATTATATTAAGTACGACGTAAATAATAAGTTTAAAATGTTAATTTTATAGAAAATTGCGTAAATAAAAATATCACACGTTGATATTCCTGTGGTTTTTAAATCCTCTCAATTTATAGCGGAAACCAAGACGAATTCTAGAGATCTACATTACCAAACACTTTCATTTCTTGACTTGGTAAATGTTCTATATTAAGGCTTTCACGCACCTTTGGGGATCACTAAATACATAACACCGGTCTGCGTCAAATTTATAAAGTAATCTTTTTTCATGATTTAGACAAAAAATATGAAGGTGCATCGTAACTTTTTGAGTTGAGGTTTTCTGAACCATTGTATACTACTTTTCCACATAGTTCCATTTTCGATTACCATCATTTTTGTATGAAATAAACTGTTCTCGTTAAAGATAATATTGAATGTCTAATTTAATATTTCTATATTGCTAGTGTTCCTATGTTTAACACAAACTCTTTTCAATAAAACCACGTGGAATGATTCCCCGGTAAGTGATACACGGAATTTCTAAGGAAATTCCGGTTGAATTTCCGTAGAAATCCCACTAACTTTCCGTCTGCAATTAGCAGTCTGTAAAGGGGTCTGGAAGTTCCTATCAAAAAATTTGCTATCAGTAATGCTACCCCCGATAAACTCCGGTAGCTCAGGACTGTCGTCCAACCAAATTTAGTTTGCACCAGGTGAAAAAAATATTTTTTTTTCCCGAGGAAGTTGAGTTTTACATGAACCTAGGACAACATCAAACAGTTTTGTAAATCACTCGTCATTATACAAAAACCTTCAAGTGCACCAGGTGTAAAATATACATCTCCCTCGAGGAAGTTGAGTTCTAAGTGAGCCTTGGAGGCAACTTATTACATTTTTTCATGATCCGCCATTATAAAATAACCTCTAAGTGCGCAAGGTGTAAAAAACACATCTTTCTCCAGGAAGTTGAGTTCGAAATGAACCGTGGAATTCACCAAACAGTTTTTGGCATAACTAGTCACTATACCTACAATAACCTCTAAGTGCACCAGAAGTAAAAAAATACATCTCGCTCGAGGAAGTTGAGTTCTAATTGATTGGTGACCTCCAAGGTTCATTTGGAATTCAAATTCTCCAGTAAGATGTGTTTTTTTACACCGGGTGCTCTTAGAGGTTATTGCATAATGACGATTCATTAAAAAAATTGGTTGGTGGTCTCCAGGGTTCATTTAAAACTTAACTTCCTCAAGGAAAATGTGTTCTTCATACCTGGTGCACTTGAAGGTTATTCTATAATGACAAATCATGCAAAAATTTGGTTTGTTTTCCTTCAAGGTTCATTTAGAACTCAACTTCCTCGAGGAAGATGGGTTTTTTGCAACTAGTGCACTTATAGGTTATTTTATAATGACGGATCATGAAAATGATTGGTTGGTTACCTCCAAGGTTCATTAAGAAGTCAACTGCCTCGAGGAAGAAATATTTTTTTACCTGGTGTAAACTAAATTTGTTGGGGCGACGGTCGTGACCTACCGGAGTCGACCTGGGGTAGCATTACTGATAGCAAAATTTTGGATAGGATCTTCCAGAGCCCACTACAGGCTGAAAATTGCAGGCGGGAAGTTAGTGGAATTTCCGTGCAGCACTTTTGCGGGGAATCTTTCCAGGTGGGATAGCTTTTAGTGTACTGAAAAGTATGGAAGACATTTTTCTCCTTAATACGTTTTCAAGGATAAAAGATTTTTAGTGATCGCCCCCCCCCCCCCCTCGCCATCCAATTTTTTCAGTTTTCGGACAAAGAAGCTCCCTATTTTTCAAACCAGGCAACATTCACCAGTGTCCACAGGCTTTTAAAATTAGCATGCACTTTTAAATGGTAAAAGCTCGGTTTAAAAAAAATTGAGAAAAAAAGTACTTATTGTTATTAACTGTTAGTGAATTGAAGCTTAGTCACCCCGTAAGGAATCTTTAAAGAATAATTTCAACCCAATATTTTTTTATTTTGACACTCCAAGTCCCTTATATTGGAGAAAATTATTTTGAAAAACTTGGAAATTTTTGAGTTATCAAATTTAAATAATTAATGTTGAAAAAATAAACAAAATATCGTCTTTAGCATGAATTTCACATAAAACGGTTTTTTTTTTATTTTCCGTCCATTTACGACCAAAATGCAGATGTTTATGGAGGGGGGGGGGGTAACATTAAAATTTACTTCATTGGAATTATTTCTTGAACACTCCCTTAAAGAAGATCAAGTTTTAATTTACAAAAATTCAATAAAAATTACTTCTTTTCACCATTCTTTCGAAAATCAAGCTTTTTCCATTTAAAACCCTATAATAATTTCGACAGCCCGGGGTATAGGGTTAAGGTTACCCGCTTTAAAAAAAGGGAGAATTCCTTTTTTTGGAAGACTACGAAATTGGGGGAGGGGATCAACCAACAAAAATCGAAAGTCGAGTTTTTGGACCAACCTAGCGAAACATGGTTGTCAATTCTTCGCAATATTTTGATATGCTAAAAGTTTCTTTGTTATCTTATGATGATTATATTTTATGATGATAATATGAAGATTATAAGACTTCAGAGAACGGTTTACTTAAGATTAAATATCGTTTGTTTTCTAACTAAATAAAACTATCTCAGAATCCTTTCTTGAATGGTTTGAACTCTGAAAATACAGAATACAAACTTTCATGCCATATTTACAAACTATGTAAGTTTGCTAGCTTCTTCACTTCTGATTTCATGATGAAGTAAGCGAGCATGTAAAAAATTAGGGTTCGAGGGACGGAAAATGAACGACCATGGCAGTGAATGATGCATGTGTAAACGTAACAGACACGTCACGGCAAGCTCAACAAACACGTCGCGTGACCGTTTCGTGCCGTTGGGCCGTTGGACGTGATAACAAAGAGAGATCGAGTATTAACTGTGAGCGAGTTATGATGTTAAACTGCACTGGGATGCTTACAAGAAAAACACTATCTCTGTACAATCCTGCTTGTGTCAATATTTTGTCGCTTTGATGTTCTAAACTACTACCACTTAGTTTCAACAGAAAAATATATTAAGGATGTCCAATAGTTATCTCAGCTCAAACTTTAAAAAAATGATTATGAAATTGAGGAAAAATAAACATTAGTATAAGCAAAAAGTTTTAAATGAGAAATCCAAGGAAAATGGAAAAAATATGGTCAAATATTAAATTTTGCATTCAAAAATAATTATTTGAGATTTTCTTTCACTTTATAAAAAAATCGCAAATTTCATTTAATTCTTAATCACTAATGGCTTATTTTGTTCTTAATAATAAAACCTGTGATTCTATTTGGATAAATTTTATCAAAAATAAATTACAATTGTAAAAGTACAGTTGTATATAAAAAGGAACAAAGAAGGATATCCATGATAAAAGTGAATCAAAATTACAATTTTTTTCTGAGGCCAAAGAAAATATGCTAAATACCAAAAAATAATATTAAATAAACAATCAGAGATTCAACTATTTTATTTTCTATATTCCAGATAGGTTTTTTTGGTAAATTTATTTGGGCGTTATTTAGTTAGAAAATATATTATTGAGATGGCCACCATTTTGAATTCTTTTTAAATTATCAATTTTGCATATGATAACTTTTTTCAGTACGTTAAAAGCTAGCAACGCTCACATAGATGGGCGTTAGATATGGTTTAAATTTGACCAAGTTATAACAACTTAAAAATTTTGGTTCAGTTTTTTCAGTGTAAAATACTTGGGCAATTTCAAATTGGTATGGGTACCTCCTAATATTATACGACTGAGCTCAAACTTGGTGCGCATCTTGTTCAAGTGGACCGAATTCATTTTAAATCAGGCAGGTTTTCAACTTGAAATCGTATAGAATCTCTCGGGGTTAAAATATATTGTTTTTAGAAAAAATTAGGCTATACGTATTTTTTTAATTTGCAAAAAATAATCCAACGAATTATGGGTAATTAGAAGTTTGTGCTTTGCTTTTCAAAATCTTTAAATTTTCGACCTAATCAAATTTAATTTTTGTTGAATTTTTACTTTCATAAGGACCTTGTGAGTTTTTTGTGAGCTAAATAACATTTGTGGCCAGGAGAATTTTTGTTCATAAAATCGAATTTTTCAATTTTCCTCCCAAAAAATGATAGATACGAAAAAATTTCAGGATAAAAGTTTGCAAGTGTAAAAAAGTCAAATGAAAAATACCTTATGCTTTTTTGCGGTATTATGCATCGTTCACAAGAAAAGTTACAAAATTATATTTTTAGGAAACAAATTCTCCCCGCCTCGAAAATGGTATAGCTCGCATAACGCTGATAGAATGCCTTTCTTCTAATATCAGAAACTTTTTAAAACATACAGTAAACTGCCCATTATGCGAACTATGGCTTATTTGAACTTCCACATATGTCATCCCCCCCCCCCACACGCACTTATTTGAACTTGTTTCCTTCCACCACTATGGTCTCCTTCGCCCCAGTGGCTGGCCAATTACAAAGAGGCCCGAAGAGCGGGAATCGCACTTTGGTTTGAATTAAGTATTTGAGCATGACAGCATGGGAATGCAGACAAATTTTTCGAGAAAATATTATAAACTTAAAAGTAAGTCATAAATGTACGAATAGTAATATTTGTCAAGTATAAAATGTATTTTCTTAGTCATGTTCTATTTTTTGTAGATGGACGATCTTTCAGTGTCACTAAAGGAAAGAAAATATCCAAAATTTCAGTTTAGTATATCAGATCGAGTACTCTCACCTCAAACTTCGGCAGTTGCTTGTATTTCATCACACTGAAAGGTCGTCAACAGACAAAAGAATGGGACATGACTGAGAAAATACATTCCACACTTGAAAAATATTAATATTCATGTCTTTAAACATGCCTTTACGTTTAGAATATTTTCTGCTAAAAGTTGTCTGAGTCCCATGTCAAGCACTATGCTAACCTTTTTGCCATTTGTGCCTATAGTTCCACGACCCCTACGACATGCCCTAAAATTCACTATTGCGCGAAATATTTGAGTCATTTTTTGTTGGTTCTATTATATTGATTTTTAGTTGGAAAATTGTACTAATTTCAGGAAAGACTATATTTTTTACACCGCACATCAATAAAAACACTGGAAAACACTTACATGCATGCAGTGATGCTAACAGAATGCGACTTTTTCAACTGCGCAAATCGGGGTCGCCTATACCGTTTCCAGTTGGAATGCATAATATTGAGCAATCTCCGCATAAGAGTATCCGGGCACTGTGCCTTTCCGCTAAGCTGCTTGTGTTTTCCAGTCATTGAATCAAATAATTAAAAATATTCACTGATTCACAATGAAATCTCACTTATTCAAATAGCTAGAAATTGGCTATTGATTGAAATTAGTAAGGATATTATCTAAAAATTAGTGAAATCTCACTGATTCAAATCAAGAGAGTACATCTCTTCGTTTTTATAAACTATTTTAAACATTTTTGTACGGGGATCCGAATTATATAACACAATTGTCACACAATTTTGACATAATGTCTCCGTATCCGCATTTCCTTTAGAGAATTTTTCATGCTGTTTTTAGTATTAGCCACATTATGTTTTATTTGTAGAAATAATTGACACCCCTTAAGGAGGGCACTCCCTATAGGACGCCAAATCTTATTCGATTCTCGTGATTTTTTTTTGTGGGGTGAGGAATGTTTATATCTTTCTTAGGGTCATAGGTACTTTGTACCATATAAATGTAGTTTACGAAACGATTTTTGTTGCCTAAAAAAATGAAAAATGGCGAAGATACAAGCAGTCGCCGTGAAGCTGCCCGGAAGCGAGGCAGAATGCGGGTTACACTCCAGCACCTCGTGGGATTATCCGATACAGTCTGCGCAAAAAAGATGATTGGCATATAAATTTGGTCACTGGATAAACTAATAATATTTAAAAATAATGATAATTGGCTAAAAGGCAGGCTTTAGAACAAAAAAGTTGATTTTTTCCGAAAAAATTGCAAACTTTGACCCAGACAAAAACATGTTTATTTTAATAATTTTGAGTCGGTCTTAGGTCCATCCATTGGACATAGGTATTGTTAACATGTGTGCTAAATATGAGCTCGATCGGTCGAATAGGTTTTGAGTAATCCGGTACACCGATTTTTAACTCATTGAAAAAAAAGTTTCGAGATAATCGCGTTTAAAATTTCGGCAAAGGAAACACGTATGATTCTGTGACTTTCCGACTATAGTCAGCTATTTTGGCTCCATATAACAGTCCTCCAGTTTCATGGGTTTAGTATTTCAGGGTATTAGTGAAACGCTAAGTCGAACGTATATGACTCCAAGCGAAGCAGAAGCGAGTTACGATAAAGGCTCGCGGAACGTCATTTTTGAGAATTTACCAAAATCGATAACGGCATCGTATCCAATAGGTTTCAAACTATGAATTTATACCATCAAATATACAAGAAAACGCCTTCAATTCTATAAAGATTCCTTTTTTCTACAAAATTTCGAAGTGGAGGATTCACTTACTTTTAATTGGAAAACCTTGCAGCTTAACGTCTTTGACGTTTCAAAATTAGCTAAATTTAATTAAATATTGGATCCTCTTTTTGTAGAAATATTGGTATATTATATACTGTGAATTTACGCAGTTTTTGTTTTTAGTTCACTTTAATATATTGCGATGGTTCGCTTAGACTCTCAGAGTACATTCACGACGCCATTAAATTCGTTGTTGGCTTACCTGATGGAAACCAAGATAGCTTTCTATGCTGTGGGTTGCGAAGAACACCTCCCCATCGCAAGTCAATATTAATAAGAACCCGTTCAGAGCCTGAAAGTAAAAAGCATACATCACTTTTTATATATAGATTTTCTTTTAAATTAGGATTGCTCTAATCGAGTCCACTATTACTTATAATACCCGTTTAATTTTCAAACGATACTTAATATCTATACAAAAAGGTGTTACTTCAATTTAATAAAAGAACTGATCATCTTTAATATTATAAAGTGAATTATTCAACAATTTCTCTAATGTAAACTTTTATAGCTCTATACAGGAAACTTGACTTTTTATCTCGATGTTTAGAATTAACATATCTATTTCAGGACTTTTATTATGAATCATAAGTTAAGATTTCATTTTCATTACATGCAGGAAAATAAGAACCATGTGTGTCTTTCGCTAGAGAATAAATTGTAGTGAATTAAAAATTCAATAGTGATAAGAATGTTGCAGTTTCATAAAAGTCAATTGCATTTCACGAATGTAGGTAACTGCTCTTTTCTTATATATAATTGAACAAACATCTGAAAGAAATAAAAAGTATTTGAGCTTTTACTGGCTTATCATGGAGTAGTGTAATCTAATAATGGATTCTCAGGAGAGATTCGCATGCGCGGATGCTGCACTTCGATTGGTTAATACTGGGGGAGAGTTTCGAGATTGCGTAGATGCTCGAGGGACGAAGAATGAAATACAATTATACTAGGTGGCACCCTTCTTTAGCTGTTAATTCTTGTAGCATAAATTTCAGATATGGCTGTCATTATTTTGTGTTGAAAGTATACGGAATAATAACTTTAGACTTATGAAATCTTGTAAGTATTTGTTCTTTTGACGAATGAGAAACCCTTATCTAGATGTCTTTGAATAACGAAAGAAAATATTTTTAACCTGAAAGCTCTTTGGCGAGAATTTGGCGTTCAATGTCTATCGTACAAGAGGAATTGTAAATTTAATTCAGAACAAGCCTCTTGAGACGCTTTTGAATAAATAAGACAGTAAAAAGGTAAAATTCGTGGTATCCTATTACGTATGGGATTTTTTCGTGATAATTTTAGGCGACATGTTTCGTTTGACACACAATTTGAGAACCATTCCAAAGTGCAATGGACTATCGTCTAAGTCTACTGATAATAAAAAAAATGAGAAATAACAGCAAAAGTTCCACAAAGTAATACACCCACTTTAGGGATTGGCTATATACATACCATTTTAGCAACGCTTGAATGCTAAGTCATTAATATGGAGATAATTCATTTTAATTTCCTTACATCAACTTTTTCATTTGAGCAAACCATTAAGTTATGGATTCTCTATCAACATGTTTAATTCTAGACAATTCCCTATGTAACACGAATTAGTATTATTTTCTAGAATGAGCTGAGGTCGTCAAACCGTTCTACCTTATACCAAGAGTTGCCAAACTGATATACAGTCCCTTTTACACTGTCTGCAATTTCTTGCAATTGTCTCATGCAATTGTATTTCTGGAGCTAAGGTATCATCCATGCCCATGGATAATAAACATTAAACAACCAGCGAAGAAATTTCGAGCGCTGGATTAGTAGTATTGCAGAGGGTAATAGGTGGTTCGGCAATATAAAGTACGCATATAAACGTAAGGCATGAGAAAGGGTCGAAACGTGGTCGGTATCTAAGTTAAGGGAGGAAAGGAGTGCGCGATCAATACGGGAAGGACTAGCGGTGCCAGACCAAGGCGAGCCCGCATCGCCCACCGACCTAACCTCGTATAATCATCCAAACCCCATCCCACAGACGGAACCAACCTACTCTTACCTTCGACTCACCCCTCTGCTGCACTGACTCACCGTTTGCAACTGACTGCTGCGGCAAGCGCTATCCTTATGAATTTGCAAGCTTGATTCGGTGCAGCGCTTCTCTATGATACCGTATAGATACATCCTTTGGACTAGTACTTGACTAATTTGTGTTATGAATGATAACATCTTTGCACAACTTGGACAGATAGAAGAATCATCCCCCCCCCCTCAGGTTACCCGAAATCGCGGCAATATAAGACGTTATTTTCGATCTGCGGTAATATATGTTATGTAGCCTTCATGGCTAATCCTGGCCTGTTCACATGATAGGCATCATCAAGGAATTGGGGCTCTTGGTCAAAAAGCTTTGCTTGGTTCTCTTTTGTATCATCGAAATTGTATATATAAATAACCTGATTTTTTGGTTATAGGGAGCAGATTGAAGAAATTAATAAACATGGAGACACTAAATTCTAGTATGACAATTTAGGTTTCAAGTTTTTTTTACAGTTGATTAAGGCATCTACAAGAAAGTAGAGTTCCTAACTTCATATGCTAAAAAGGAAATATAAGAAAAATATATGTAATATAATAAAAAAATGTCTTGTTAATTTTTCTACCATACAATTTTTTGCCCACATCGCAGATATAAAAAACTTTACATTAGAATATATTGGAATATTGGAATACATTTGATATGTACAATAAAACTAAATTATATTATAGTAAAGAACAGCTATACAATAAGAACGATCTTGATATTAAAACAATGAAAGGATTACGAAAAAGAAGATAATTCTAATTTACGCATTAGAGAATCCAGAAAATTGCAAATTAATTCATTTCTTTAGAATCCCGTTCTCAGATTTAAAGAAAAGTGTATTTTTCTTAGACACCTTATTTTTGGTCTATGGCGGAAGAAACGCTAGTTGACACATGGGAAAGAAATCGGTTAAGATGGTTCGGGCATGTTGAGAAAATGAAGGATGG